>CAIGRT010003841.1:0-13528 GCA_903798405.1 Fraxinus platypoda
ATTTTTAAATTATTTGAAATCAACTGTCTGGATTTTGCCAACACACTTTGTAACCCAACTTTTGTAACTCAACTTTGTACAAATAGCTTTATTGTTGATTTACTGCTAGCTCTATAATCTCAAATCCTGAAAGCCTTCCCCGGAACTACCCCTCTTTCTCAAGTCAAAATGCAAATTCATGATGTAAAAGAATCCAACATCCTAGTCCACCACTACAAATCTATTTAGAAGGTTTTAAAAGAAAACCAGAGATCTTGCAAAAGCCAAATGAGACGGTAAATAATAACAAAAGAACAACTAGACAAAATTTCAGCATGTAAAAATGATTCAAGTTTTCTTCTTACTTCAGGATTGGAGATCAGATTGAGCTTCCACTTAGCAACTCAACGAGCTCTTGTTTTTTAATCTTTGAGAATCCTTTCAAACCACGAGATTTTGCAATAACTCTCAACTCGGACAGCTTCATTCCACTTAAATTGGCAATGATCGGGTTCTCTTCTTCCGATTCTTCATCATTGTCACTTTCAAAAATTACAGAAGTTTCGTCTTCCGACATCTGAACAAACGCGCCCCCTTCTGAAAAAATTGGCTCCACGTCAGGTTCAGTATTAGTTTCCATCTCCTTGCTTTTCCCATTGCCACGTGAGACGGAATTAATAGGGCCCTCGTCTGAGTAAACAGGCTGAAATTTGACTTGGGGGACTGGAGACCTTTTACGGAAGTTAGATGCTGGCCTGCTAACATGTGGTCTTTGGCTTTCTTGCATCTCTTGCTTCACACTATTATTAGAGTCTAAAAAGCTTGTGCTTCTCTCTTCAGAAAATGGACCTACCTGTTCGGGCTGGTCAAGGACAAAGTCCCTACTGCTGGCACTGTTGCTGTTTTTCTTGCCCTGCTGAACTGAGTGTTTCCTTAAAAGCTTGAGAAGAGTATCAACAGTCTCACTCTCTTTGCTTTTTCCTGTTGAATCCTCAATTTTCTTCTCTTCCTTGACTGCTGTTCTTTCACGAAGACGAGCCTGGACCTTTCGGAATAATTCGACAATTTCCTTTTCCCTAGGACCTGGAGTTGAAGTCGCTTGAAATTTCGGATTTTCAGAGACTGAAAGTAATGGCCCATTTTTTGAAGAAATAATTTCAGATTCTTCAAGGTTCTCATGACCTTCTCTCTCTTCATTGTACCTGTTCCAGCTGCGGGAGAACCCACTTTTGTTTTGCTTTGGAAAATCTGGGTTTCTTCTATACCTGCCAGAACTTGCATTGCATGCAGAAGGTCTGCCCCTAGAGGCACATGTCAAGGAAAAAAACTTGACATCAGAAATGACTTTGTGGTGGTCACCACGAGTAGTGCAAGGCGATATGATCACTGCTCCTCCTGAAACTCCCGAGCAAGGGAGACATCCCTCCTGTGGCCCATATCCTGCAATGAAATTTGGAAGCACCTTCTATATATAAAAAAGAAATGGGAAAATCCCAAAGCAAAAGGCAAAATCCACCGGGGACCCAGTTCATGTGTTGCTCCCAAAGATAAGATCTAACACTTTTTTGTTCAAATAATTGGAAGGTAACATGGAGAATAGATTGCATCAATAATTTTTCGTGATTGCAGACATTAAGTCAGAAAGTAGTATAGCTGGGACGAAGAACATGTCGGGTTTCAGATTGATAATTTTTAATGACAATATAAATTCAAATCCTTGTCAATGGTATATCATCTTCAAGCTGAAAATTTTAACTGCATCACAGACCTTTAAGCCATACACTCATAGTCATTATTTTGCACTTCATCGTAGTCATAATTATGAACTTAATCAGAAATCGATCGTTGATAATATATATTATTCCATCATTTGACAGAGTCAATCCATCCCCCTCCCCCAACCACCCCCCAAGAAAAAGGTTACAAGCTACAACTGCATCTTCAATTTCAATTCCACATTCGACATTAACATCTCGACATTAAATCAGACAAACATAAAGCAAATCTATTACGAGAAATAATACATTTCATGCACGACATAGAAAAAAAACCCTGAAATTTTAGCTAAATGCAAGATTTCAAGATAAAGGAGTGGATAGACAGAGTTCACAAACAAAAGAACCAAGTTAACGCTATATTTTTTAATGTCATAGATATCTTACACTCACTGCTCGTAACTACATGAAAGGAATCATGAGGAATAAAGCCAGTCGCATTATAACAACTCTCAGGAGTCCATCAGATGTATTGCAAATGGGCCCCATGGTCAATCCAAGTACTTGATGGTAATTGATGGGTTACATGGTTAAAAACTTGGAATGAATTGGGTTTCTCCAAAATTGAAAATGGTTTTATACTTAGATCTTCATGGCAATCAAATGCTCACGCTGGTTGTATCCTTTAAATTGCCCCATTTAGTGGGATAAAAATAGAACTGGTATCTCTAAAAGCATGGAGAGGTAATAAAAGGCAATATTCCATTTCCCCTGATCCACTTAAATAACTTCGATTGGAATCCAATTCACATGTACTTGCCACAAGTCAAAAAACCATATAATTCAGTTTTCTCACATGCTCTTAGCAATAAATGTTTTGAGCAGCAAGATAAGCTATAGTCCAAATATCATGTCACTTTATGTGAGCAACAGATTTAGAAGCCAAATGAATCATCAACTGTGGTTAGAGTCTCGTGTTCTTTACTTCATGCCTCCATATAATTATAAGTAGAACGTTAGTATAATGAGCTACCTACATAAATGCGCTATTTCAAGTTCAACACATCACAACACATTACTATAATTAAATCATCTGTACAAGTACATCAGCATTTAATTCCTAGTCAGTAGTCACATATTATTGAAATTTTCTACTTCTATAAAGAGGAATTCATCTAAAAGGCCTTAAAGTGGAGGCGTAATATGAAAAAAGACTCACCTTTTCAAAAAATTTGGAACTGACCTTATATAACTCTTAAAAATTCCAACATACCCTTCATCATGTGTCCCTAAGGGCGGATCCAGCACCCGGCGAGCCGGAGCGGCCGCCGTGTTGGATCCGTTAAGAAAAAAGATTTAAGGAAGAATTTATATTAAACATATATATATAACTTATAGTGCATAAATGTTAAATGATAGGTGGTGGAGCTCAAATGGTAGAGCGCTCACTCTCCATGCGAGATTGACGGAGTTCGATTCTTTTCACGTTCACTCCTTCTTTTAATGTTTTAACAAATAATAAATAAATAAAAACTGTACCAACATTTAACCAACAAACGGCGTATCTTATATTGTGAAGTGCTTGCTTTGAATTCAAAAAACTTTAGGTTCGATTCTAGTCACCTCCTCTCCTTCTTTTAATTTTTTTAACAAATTAAATTAAAACTAAACAATTATATATTATTAGTTTTTGTTTCCAAAATATCTTTTTTAAGAAATTAATTAACTCAATTATTATTTCACAATAAATACTTTTATTATTAGATTTTATCAATTTATTTTGTAAAATTAAATTTGGACAATTTAAGTACTGCTCTTTTTTATTTTAGGAGTTCGAAAAACATTGAGTTAAAACTTAAAAATAATTCTAGTTCTAAAAATCATTGTTTTGAAAATTTTTGCATAAACTTCGCCTAAACTCGAAGTTTGTTTTTACCGCTTAATCATGTTTTACGTATAAACTTCATTTTGTCTCGCTTAAACTCATAAAAACTTGAAACTTGATCATCCATATATGATTGACAAAAGTATATTTTTTAATTATTTTGGATTGTGTTGAATTATATTTTCATATGTATATGACTTTTACGTTTTAGATAATTTATATATTGATTGAATTTTTTTTAATATTATTTAATTAAATATTAATAAACAATCTCACTATTGCGGTGGTCAACGGTCGCCCTAGCTGACTCAATATCTTGGATCCGCCACTGTGCATACCCAGTGCTTCTGTGACTAAACTTGAGGATTTTGTTTCCAGTTGAGAGGTGATTTTAAGTTTGTGATTGGTGCAGTATACTTTTCCCCCTTTTTGTGGGGAGGGGTACCATTTAATAATGAGATCTAGTGGTAGAAAGTAGAAACTGTCCATTTCGCAAAGCTGATAGAATATGCATCTCTGTGTGTGCGTACATCCACATGTGTCTGTATGTCTATGTTTGGATTTTTTGTCTGTCTGTACATGTATGCATGTGAAAAACGAGTAAATTGAATCTGACCAATCATGATATGAAGTTCAGTGTCGCTTCTTTTTCTCCTTCAGGTAATAGCTGAAAGCTTGTCAGAAGAGGAGATTGCAGGCTTAAAAGAGATGTTTAAGGCCATGGATACTGATAATAGTGGAGCAATCACATTCGATGAACTCAAAGTTGGTTTAAGAAAATATGGATCCACATTAAAGGATACAGAGATTCGTGATCTCATGGATGCGGTATGGTTGTGTGTCCTCAATAAGTTCTTTTTTTGTGCATATTGCAATGTGCTTTAAATTTTTTAATCTATTGAATTACCTTGTCTGTAACAAGGCTAAAAACTGTTTTCTTATATCCATTTACTTATTATAGGGTCTGTCAGTATAGCAACGTGCTTCGCAACGGAGTCACATTCACAGTCTGTCAGCTGAGATTATAATTGAAAGAAAATCAACTTAGATGAATAAATAGAAAATATGCTGTTAACAGGATTGTCCTGGCTTTTTACTCAGACATCTTTCTTGCTGAAATTCTGTGTATTGAAGTAAGACGAACTTCTACATTTTCGTTTTTCCTCATCACAGTAGATAACTGTCCCAGCTTTTTAACGGACCTGCAATTTTCATACTCTCACCCTTCATGGTTTAGCATCTTCCCCCTCTTCAATCAATGTCTGGCTACCATCAACTTAGGATTCTTTTATGTTTGCTGTTTTTATGCTCTTATTAAAAATTTGAAGCCATCATAGTGGCTGAACTATTGCTGTGATTTGCAGGCTGATGTAGACAATAGTGGAACCATTGACTATGGAGAATTTGTTGCAGCAACAATTCACCTGAACAAACTAGAACGCGAGGAACATCTTGTGGCAGCATTCCAATATTTCGACAAGGACGGAAGTGGTTATATTACCATTGATGAACTCCAGCAAGCTTGTGTAGAACATGGCATGACGGATGTCCTCCTTGAAGATGTTATCAGAGAAGTTGATCAAGATAATGTAAGTTAAAATGCATTTGAAAGGGATCTTATTTCAAATGACTCTACATACAGCTAAACAAATACGGTTACTCATGTTGAACAGTTCAACGTTTGGATCAAACTAAACTTCAATAACTGCAAAGCATTTTATAATTTAGCTTAATGGTACAAAATCGATTATTGATCCAAAGAGAACTCTGAAACATTGTCTAACATAATCCATGTAGCTTAGACGCATGAGCCTCGTAAGTCCACTTTTTAAGTTTTTCTGGATACTTTAAACTTTTTTGAATGACTATTAAGCTATTTACCAGATGAAAAAAGGATATTTGAAAAACATTACGTGTTTGCACATACGCAAAAAATTTTAGTTTTAAAATGATTTTCAAAAGGTGTCATGGCGTGGTGGATATGCAATATCTTTCACGACAAATGATTCTTCATTTATGTTGGCCATACCGTAAAAGTATCATCCAAGAAGTTACCGAGGATAGCTCCTCATTTTCTCTAAATTTAAGAATTTGGTCTACCTTTTATTTTCACTAATTTGTGAGTGTGTTTCTACCAATCCAATGAACATGTTCATTTAGGATGGAAGAATTGATTATGGAGAATTTGTAGCTATGATGCAAAAAGGCAATGCTGGTATTGGTAGACGAACTATGAGAAACAGCGTAAATATAAGCATGAGGGATGCTCCAGGAGCTCTTTAGCTTTGTAAACTGACACATCGCTTACAGGTAGTTCCCGCTTCATTTTCTAGTTTTAACATTCTTCTTCAGTCCCCATGGAAGCGTTACAGTTTATGAGGATATCTTCTCTAATTAAACAATAACTCTATACTAGAATCTCACTTTCAGAATAAAATCTATATTATTGTATCATTCATATAAAATGAAATTTTAGGACTAATCTTTTTCGGTTGAAAATCATTCAATAGTTTCACTTTTTTGCAATTGGAAAAAACTTATCCAGTCAGAGTTTTTTCAATAGTCTCACTTTTTATCCCTTCATATTCATCAAGTAGAATGTTGAGGATTGATGTTGTCTCTGTAGAAATAAGATAATCCCAGAGTGTTCATTTTAGTTTAGGATTTCATGATTTTTATTTTTTTAAATTTACATGATCAATGGCATATCAAAATGTCCTATTTTGTTCTAAACTCAAATCTTTGATAGCAGTGACTTACTGGATGATGCTTACTAGATGTCATATGTGTTGATGGCAGTAATTTTCCGTAACTTAACAATACTTATTGATATATATGTGCCACTCATTTGATTTAGCATTTTAGCTTTGCATCCAACAAGGTTATTGCAATGTAAAGAAACTAGTAATCTACTGTTGGTAGCACGTCTATTTGGATTACAGATGTGGTGGATTCAAGTCAAGCTATCCTTACCTATTACTGCTCAAAGGATCAGTAAAGAAGAATCAATTAAGATCAACTCAAATTGGTTTGAAACTTTTAATTTTATTAAACCATATATATGCATACAAAAGGGACGATGCTTAAAATATCCCTTTGAAACACACAAGATGGTATCGAGAAGTTGAAAGCGTGCATAAACTTCATGATTAAACTGCCTCGTTCACTTGCAATGGTGCCATAATCATTACCAAGCATACAACACATTCAGCCCACTGAAAGAAAAAAAATATAATTAGGTGAACATCTAATTAGCATTTAGAATAGTTGTTTATCAAGTGGAAAAAATTGGAATTAGGAGTCAGTTTATCCATACATAGAGTATATGCTTAGCATGAGTTATTCCTTTTCATGTCATGTGGCATGATTGTTTTATGTTTGCATAAAATCATTTAAATTTTTCCCCCTAAATTCTAAAATGCCGTGAAAAATGTTTTATCCTTTTGTGATTAAATAATTTGGGATTGATGTTTTCAGTTTCATTTGGGACTCCTAGACTGAGCTTCATTCATGAATTTGATAATCAAGTCCAATTCGACCAAGATTAGAGATAAAATGCGTTCCAGGTGCCTCCTGAATTTGACATTTTCTCCCAGGCGTTTTGTGATTAGCGTACTGGGAAGTATTGTTCTCGTGCTGCTGTATAACTGGAGCGACTGCTGTAAGCTTTAATCATGTTTATGACTTGGGAGTGTTAATTGATTTAGTTATTCAAGACTTTCTTTTCTTTGTTCTATATATGGAAATGAATCTTCCGATGTTATTATCCGAAATTATTCTTGCCACTTCTAATGCTGTTCATTGAGATTCTTTTGATTCAATATTATGGATGATTGATGGAAGAGTCAATGGAAACTAAAGTTGACCCACAACTTTCTATCACACGCACACAAGACTTTTACTTCTAGATATCTACATGGAGACTAAACTTCTCATATCCTTCCATACTAGGTAAGACTCTCCTTGATTTATCGATGTCTAATTCCTCCACTAAACTTAGATGTTGAAGCATTTCGCCACCCTCGGCTAGTAGGCTATGATTTTCGGTCTCGTATCTCTAGTTTCTTTGGTTAAATTGAAGTTTGCCCTAATCCCATTATCTAGGATCTTTTTATTTTTGAATCCTCTAGTGCACGATTGACACTTCAATGAGTGCGCTGACTAATGTGGGGGAATAGGCTATTGACTATACTGAAGATGAGAAATCAGGCAACTAATTTCCTTTTCTTATCTTATTTTTGTTGAGATAGGAAAGCAGGCGGGTCTCTCTTGTGATCAATCGACAAGTACTAAAAGGATTACAGGGAGTTTGTTTGCACACCCACTACCTAGTTTGTGCAGTAGTCTATAGCGATCACAAGGAACTCCTAAAAATATCAAATCTCTAGTTGAGGTTCTCATCTGGCTAATGAGATATATATACCCAATCCTTTTGACACTTGTAATGAAATATAAAGGATTTTGTTGATCGTGGGATGATAATAGCAATAGCCTTGCCTGATGAATTTGAATGCTAGGGATTAGGTTGTTCGACCTCCATAGGCTTTTGTCGTCGCCCCCATGTACTTTTTCTAGTTCCTTTGAATAAAGCTGTTTGTATAGATGAAAATTACAGAAAGCATTACAGATGATAAGGTGTCAACATTATATTTGCTGGTTTAAATTAGTTTTGTGTCCAACATCCAATGATTGCCAAAACTGTGAGTTCTTTTAGCATGTTGTACCGACATTCCATGTATCTAACAATACTGTGAGGATGGAAGCAAACTTCTATAGTTCCTGTATTTTTCCCGTGTTTATTTTCCTCAAAAGCCAAAAGGGGTGTAAAAAACTTTAGTTGTATTCAGGACAAGAATATTGTCTCAAACGCTTAGGAATATACTAGTTTTTATGAATAACTTTATTTGCTGTCCCCCTTGCCTTTAATTAAAAATCACTGTAGTTGGTTGATGTATAGGAACCATGTGCTGTATTCCTCTATTATCGGACAAAATGAAGCACCACATGGAATATATTCTCTAAATTATATACTCCAATGATGGTAAAGGCTTCCACCGACACGACGGATGAGAAACTCTTTTCCATACCAAACCGATTATTTGATGCAGTTTGTCTCTTATATGGCGTGGTTTGCAAGTGGCGACTTAGTACTCAACAATATTAGAAAAGTAGAAAAAAAAATGAAAATCTTGTCCCTTCTCCAAATCAATAATTCTTTCATTCATCAGGATGATTGGGAGCTCATGGTTTTATGTTTTGTTTCGCTCCCCTTTCCTCGTGGTATTGTTGTGCAAGGATTTTTACGTGTCCCATGTAATCTAGCGATAGATGATACTATGGACTAGTGCACTTTAGCCATATAGAAATGAAATGGTGAAATTTTCATTTTCTCTAAAGGCACTCCAAAGAAACATAACACTGGAGATGAAGTGGGGCAAAGGATTATGAACTACAATGTCTGGGATTTGAATCCCTTGTTGTCCCCAAAAGGAAAAATAATTTTCCTCGAAAACTATGATCGAGATATCGGAATTGATTTTATATTAGGTACAATCTTAGAGCCCATTTGGTAGAGATTAAAATCAGATTAAAATTGAAAAACTAGCCGTTATTGTTGATTTTTATTAGACGAGTGGAGCTCAATAACGGCTATATTTTCAATTTTAATTGAATTTTAATCTGTACCAAATAAGATCTTAATATGCAAATATTTACATGTTGAATTCCTGGACTCGAAAGATGCTATACACCTTTGTGTTGTGCTGTGGGTTATTATTAGTAAAATGAACAAACTTTGAAATGTAAATATTAACCCCACAATCCAAAAGGGAAAATCCAAGAACTTTGAAATTGCTGATTTACATGCTACTGATATAATCAAATACATAATAGAAATGCAACAAATTAAACATCAAATTAATGAAACAATATTTCATTCATTACATATATAATCTACCAACACTATACGCAGAAAAGTACAAGACCCAGCAGCAAGAATTCGATCAATTGCCCCAAAAGATAAGAAGACAAGAATAAAAGTGGCATACACAGACAGTGAAATCTTCATTCAGTGAGCAAGGATTGTCGATCTGCTTCCATTATCGAAATTCTTGGAGTAATTGTAGGAATCGTAGCGAAATGTTTGAGGAAGGCCAACGTTGTCGGATCCGATGAGCTTTCTAAATTCAGACCTTACCTTGTAGAAAACATGCCCTAAGCTGCCTTTATTATTGCAACCTAGGACTGTTGTTTCTTCCTCATTCATCTCCAGATCATTGGCAAAAGTGGGTTTTCTGGAGAGGATCCAGGTCCATCCCCAATCCCACCATTTCCTTATAGAATTGCCGGCATATTCTCCCATTGAAGATACAGATTTGGATCTAGGAAAAGCCCATGAAGCGGTGGCTGGGGAAGAGATATTAGGTTGGAAGTTGAGAGAAGAGAGTCTTCTGCGGATGCCTCCCTCATCAGGTTGCGAAACTGGAAGCGCTTGCTTGCCTCGGAAGCTTTGGAATATCGAGCTCATTTCAACTTAATGGGCTGAATCAAAATGAATGGATGTGTAAAATGTTGTATTTGTGTGTGTGATTGGAGCTGGAGTTTGTGTTAAAACTTGACCAAAACACAGAGAGAGAGGGAGAGAGAGAGAGAGAGAGAGAGGAGCATCTGGGCATGAAGAAAGGAGGTGGGAGGTAGTGGTCACAGCTATATTACAGGCTGGTTTAATGTGAGGTTAGAGTGATGGTGGGCTCCATTACTTTTTTTTTTGGGTTAATTTCACCCATGGCCATTCTTGTTTTTATTTACCTCCAAATTCCCCCACTCAACTTCAATTTGTTTCACACCTATCACCGAATTTCTTGAAACGTGTCATTCTGGTTAATCAACCATCCACCATTCCACATTTATTCATTGTCTATTGCTATAGCCAATCAGGTGTAGAATCATTTTGAAGAAATTTTTCAGATACATCTTCGATCAGGTGAGGGAGTACGACATCTGTTTCAGCAATAGAGATATTCCGATTAGTTTGTTTGTTATGGCCACATTCGCACTATCATTCCTTTATTGATTTTCTGGTTTATTTGGTTTGAGAGGAATGAAGCGAAACACCATGATATTTGTATGGAGCCTCAGTGGATCATCTCGTGGGTTTACCGTACAATTTCACTTCTTCACATGGGTCATTTATTTTGGCCTACTCATTGGTGGTATTTCCTTAACTCTCCTTCCCCCGTCATCTCCTATTTTAGATTTTTGCTTACTTTATCCGAGGGATCCCACAAGATCAATACCAATAAATGCGTCAATGATAGTTTTGAGAGTAGTGGGGGGATTACACGAGAAAAAAGAGTGAATCAACCATCTTATTTGAGCATAAAACTCGAAGTGGACAAACGGTTTGATGACATTCCCAAACACTACATCCAAGTGTAAATCTCGTGCATGTGTAAAATTGCTATACAATGTATTCTCAGTGTAGTTTTGGAAAATAAAAACCTCACAAATCAAATTAACAAAGAAACTCAATTTCAAAAATCATCTACTAACAACTGTCTAGGGTTCTTGACTCTTACTCAATTTGATTTTTATAAACTGTGATCTTCAAACCATTTGTCCATGTGGCATTTTCTGTTAAATAATAGACAGTTGATTATCCAAGTAGCCTGACACATTTATAAAGTTTGGTGATGGGTCTGAAACAAATTAAAGTTTAGTGGCCAATGTGAATAGCCATTGGTGAAATTAATCCATTCTTACCTTCTTTTCTTTGAGAAGAAAATTCATACGTGGCTATTGAGATTTTAGAAAAGTCTCAATTGGGTTACTAAGTTTTATTTAATTTCAATTATGTCAATTTAGTTTCAATTGAACCACTTAAATTAAATTTTGTTCGATCGTGCTTAAAATCCAATTGAACCATCTTTTCTTACCAACTAAATATTGTTGATGAGTTTGGAGATGATAGATACGGAATGTGATAAAGTGGTAAAATTTGTAACTAAAGTTCAGTGGACTAATTGAGACAAATTAAAAGTCAGTAAGACTCTCCATTTGATAAATTGTTAATGATTTATAAATAGGAATAGGAAGTGTTGATATTACTGAATTTAAATTGTATTCAATATAAAAACAATTAGTTAGCTAAAATATGTGAAATTAGGAAAGTGCTACCGTTTACATGACTTGTGAATTACCTCGGACCTCTCTTTCTGTCTGCCGACACCTAAGTGAAAAACAAATAAATCATTAATGACCACTACTCGCAGATTCCTTATCCACATCACCACTTACTACGATGTGGGGAAAACATGATTTAATGAAGAGAGATCGCTATCTACTTGGAAATTAAAGGAATGCTTGAAAATGAGTGTGTAACCAAACAAAATAGTCGAATTAGTTAAAATAAACCCATTTATTTTCAGAAATAATCATTATTGGTTATTATTATTAAAAGTCACATGGTTTATATGCTAATCATTAATGAGCAGTACAACAATGGTTTATACGCGAACTATATATAAAATTTATAACATTAGTCCATCACCTCCCATAAAGTTTGATGACATTTAATTAGTCTATGTCTTCACCTCACTTTCATCTACATGCACACTTAAAAAGCACTATAACGCCCCATATTTAGTACTTTTTTTTTTTTTAATAAAAAGTATTACAAAAATCTTTCTTATCAAATTTTATGTACTATTGTAGAAATGTTGGGATTGAATCGATAAATTTTAATTCAACAATTTGGACTCTGCTCTTTGTTACGAAGGGATCTCCTGGCCTCGTGTGATTTTAAGATTCGTAGTTCAGCCAATAATGCTTTGTCTACCACTTATACAAAAGTTAAATCTTGAATCCCTAACATTAAGATATCTCGATGCAATTCTGGTCTCAACCCTTCAAGAATCGGTCTACCTTAAATTCATGTGTTCTGACCATATGATTTGTAGATTTGGATAATTCTTCGAATTTTCGAACATATTGCACCTTGTTTTAGTTCATTTAATTTCTAATTTCTAGCTGAGTTGGACAAAAATTTTGGTCTAAATATTTTGCGAAATCTCGACCAAGTCATGTATGTAGCTTCACTTTCCCACCAGTGCCCGACACTTTCCCGGCACAATTAACTTTTGTTGCATCCAGTACGCGTGCATGTGAAAGTCTTTATCCAATTTTTTGCTTCTATTGGATCCTTCACTTCACAAAATATTGGCGGGTTTAGTCTCCAAGAGTGATCACAACACATCTCGTTCGTCATGGGGCAGTAGATTTGGTGCGTTCTGTGGTTTCTAATTGGACAGCTTGTTGCTCAACTAATTGGGCTAATCGATCAACAACTAGATCTCGACCAACACTAGCTTGAGTCATTTTATCTCAGAAAATCACACTATCATTCGTTAGCATCGGGTTCATTTCCAATTTGAAATATAAGACAATAGATATCATTACAGCAGCTAACACATTAATCATACTAATATATACAAGACAAGGAATTCTTACACTTTGTTCATATATAATATACTTGAGCAGTTCCGTTCTCCTGCGCGCCACAGGAGAACGGAATGCGCTTTGCCTTGCCATATATGTTGTCAACCGCAATTAGTTTTGTTTTTTTATTTTTTTTGCTTTGCCATGTAATTTTGCCATGCACACGAAAGGCCTGTGTGTGCCTGCTGTGGCAGGCCTCGCGTGTGCATATATGCATAATTTATTTTATTTTATTTTATTGTCTTTTTTCTAGTTCTTGCCTATAAAACACGGGTTTCGTTTCACACTTCATATACATTTCACATTTCACAATTATTTTTGGAGGTTTGTTATATCTTTCCGTTAAATTTTCTGGTAAGTCTTTTTCTCTTTTTTTTTTTTTTTACATGTGTTGTGTTATATGCATTATAAAATTGTTTAATTTCGTAACATGGTTTTAATTTTATTTTTGTTA
>CAIGRT010003860.1:0-12340 GCA_903798405.1 Fraxinus platypoda
TCACATCAGATACAACAACAGAAGTTTTTCCTCCATTTATCAAATATCAAGCAAATAACAAAGCAAAAATCACAATAGAGTCGAAATACTTGAAGAACCCGAACCTGAATAAATAGCATCCCGAAAAAGTAAAGACCAGAAAGTTCAAACAAAGAAGTTGAAGCGTACACCTTCAACTTAAAGTCCCAGAACTCCAACAGGCAATCAAACTCTGCAAGAGTACCCAAAACTCCAAATAAACCGGCAGTTAAATTCTGCAAAGGAACCCAACACTCCCCAGGCCGAAAATGACGAACGGTCAAGGCTGAATCGGTGACAGGGCAACTTCTCCGGTGCAGGCGGCGCTGGAAAAAGGGGCTAGGTTGTCGGCAACGGAACCCTAGGCGAGCGAGAAGGGCGCGCAAGTGGGCTGGACTGCGACAGGAACGAATGGACGGCGACGGAACTGGACAGAGACTGAAACCCTAGGCGCGCGAGCTCTGGGCGACGACGGAACTGGACGGTGACTGAAACCCTAGGCGATGGTCGCTCTAATACCATGTAACGAACCCAAGGTATTTCACATGCTTATTCATAGAAAGCTCTGATATATATACAGATCACTAAAACTATATATGGATAGAAATTAGGGTTAACTTGGCTAACTTTATTTACTAGACTATTCTAGGAAATAGTCTCTAACAGAATCATAAGTTCAATACTTAGTAAAGCCCAGTTAGTCAATCAAAAAGGCCTTGATTTTCTAAATGTTATTTTTCACAGGTACTTTTCATCAGCCCCATTAAAGACAGTGGATCTTTTTTTCTCCCCCAATGCCTCTCCCACTAGATCCTTCTGGTTTAATACTTGTCCCCAACTGTCGACCACAACTTATGAATAATCCACCCGTAAGTTTTGCAGTTCCACTGCCTACTGCATGGAGCATTTTACAATACACTTGTGTATCAATTTGTATCTTGAAATGAAGCAAACAAAGGCAATTTGCAGAACATGCACGTAACGCTAAAGGACATTTAAACTTCCGAGAAGAAGACCCCTACAGTTCTATTTGTAAGTCAGTAAAACAAGAATGAGAACCCAGCAGAAAGTGGAATATCTTTGGTGATTGTTCTAGTCATCATAAGTGCAGCTGTCCATTTCCATTATTGATAACATTTATCTGGCTCTTGAATCTCACGCCATTCCTTAAAGTATCTAGTCAGTTGCAGTAATTGTCTCTTTTTCTCACTCATCAGAAAAGATTTGACTTCTATTGTCATGTAATAAGGTCGTGGTAAAAAGTTGTGCAAGTTATAACCAAGACTGTCTAGCTTTAGTTATCAGACTCGACTTTATGCTACTAGGACAAAACTTGTGATAAAATTCTTTAATATGAAAAATTAAATAATTGACAGAACATTTCAGATGAGATAACTCCTGCAAAATAAAAGGAGAGATGAATAAGAAAATTATGATGTGCCATGTGGTAAATTCATTATGTAGAAACAGAAGAGAAACATGGTCCATGACATTTAAAAGCTCATGCAAATACAGCAAATAGACTAGTAACAGTCCTAGTTATTATCATCAGAAGTTCGTCAGATATTAATATCAAGCTATTTTAATCTTCAATAATGATGGCATGATAGCCAAAAACCTTGAGGCCCATGAAATACACATGAAGATACATGACGAATCTAATTTTGATTTAAAAAGTAAAATCATAAATAAAAGTCTCACCCTGGGCTTACTAAATTTATAAGAGGTTGCAGTACCAAACATGTTACAAGCTCTCGTGCAATGCATCGAACCAGAGGGCATTGGGCTTCCCTTGGTCTTAGTACGATAGTTAAGAGTCCACCCATGAGCTGCTGAAGAAACTACACATTAACAAGCATTAGATGACAAGAAAATAACAAACAAAACAGAAAACATAATAACTTTCTTCTGTCTCAGAACATTTCTACACCTTGTACTCACACTCTGGAGATATCAGAGCAGGATGAAGCTGCTTAGAAGCCAGGAGATGGTGTTTCAACCTTTCATCTCGTTCTTCAGAAGAAAGTATTCCCATAACATCCACACCAATGGAAGTCTGATTTTTTCTGAAAAGATCCAGGTGATCTCCTATCAGGTCTACAATGTCCCTGGATAAATGAAAAAAAACACACACGCACCAGGTTTAATCACTTAATTAATCATTACTCATGAATTCACATGGTTTTACAACGATTAGTTGTGATCAAAGAGGCAGCTAAATACCTTGTCAAAAGGTCAACAAGGTTTACTTCTTTGACTCTGCCAGACACTTCACCAAGTGCATCCATGATTACAGCCCGTATCAACTCAGGTGCCTCTTTGTCAGGTGTAATATCAGAATACCACAGATCACTGACAAAATCGCGCAAAAGCTTATCGATAAAATCCTGCATAGCGGCCTCTACAACCGGGGAATCAATGTTTCTCTTCCATTTTGGTGGGGGAGGCATGGTAGTAAGACGAGAATCATTCGCTGAGAGCTGCCTCTTTTCTAAGTGTGACAAGTAGGACTGTGGTCTGGCATTATGAACCTTCCACCGAAATTCAACCTCATTGAATAACATTCTTAGCCCAGAAACCAAGAGTATAGCTATTGGGGCATTCATTAACATTGATTTACTTGTATCTGAAATCATGAATATAATTAGAAACTTCAGAAGAATATTGTGTGGAATCATGGTAAGAAAGGTAGCCTATTTCCAATAACGATCCTACTAAAATTAAACAAACATGTAAAACCAAAATCACTAATTGCATGAGCCATAAATAACTGCAAGTTAATCATACTCACAAAGAAGTTAGTCATTGACATATCCGTTGTTATCTACCTAATGTTGTCAAACTCAAACACTTCACTAGTGCAATGGGTGTTAAGAATTGGGGTTCCATCTTAATAGGTCAACCTTGTTAAGAGGAGTAGCCCAAGATCTTTATTAATTGGTTTGTGGCAACATCATTTATCGATGTGAAATATATATCCCTTAACACGCCCCCCGCAAGATGGTGGCTCATTTGAGCAGACCATTCTTGAACATTCACGTGCTCATTTTAGAGTCTTAACGGGATCGAATTGCTCGTTAAAGCTTAATGGGTTCTGATATCATGTAGAAATTCATGGGCCTAACAGAGGTTTGCCACATTGCTTATAAGCATTCTTCATTTTCTCACCCGACTTACAACTTCATCTTACAAAATTCAAAATGTAAATCACAGGAAATTGAAACCCGAACAGAAACTAAAATATGAAGATCGGATTCACAAATATCAATCCCGTGATTTCTTAATTTCAACACCAGCAAACCATTACATGGTAGATGAAATCAAATTATCAAATTTAAACAAGAAAACGCCATTACATATGCAATTCAGCGGCTGAAACACGGAAATAAAAACACACATTTCAAATTTACATTTCACGAATCAAAAAAGAAGAAATTGGAGCTCACGCGTCAAGAAGTAAGAGATGGCAAATATACACAATGCCCACCAAACCGTTCGAAGCTTCGCCTCTTCAATCAGATCTTGCACGCTCTCCATAGCCTTCTTCATTATTATTCTTAAACAAAACCTAAATTAGAGCATAATGATTAACAATTCATAATTCAAGGAGAAAAAGCAACTATACACAAAACATCATCAAATTCTGTTCCCTCCCGTGAAAAATAAATCCAAAATGTCAGTAAACTTAAAGCAAAAGGAATTGAGCATGATTTCGTCTTTTAGCTGAGGCATTTTTTATTTTTATTTTTTTTGGTTTATTTGAAATTGTTTGGGAGGAGAGAGAGAGAGAGAGAGAAGAATGTAGGAAAGAGAAGCTAACAGCGTCGTTATACACGTTCTACTGTACAAATTCCATACAGTTGGAACGAATTGACATATTTGCCCTTCTGTGGGCCCACTTCAGTTGGTACCCCTATTCTTATTGTTAAATTCCATTCAATTTTACTACACTCGCACCGTGACAGCACCATGGTTGACAGCTTTATTTACACTCTTTGACATAAAACACAATTTTATCATTAATTTTAACATCAATGACCTCGATTTTGACCCCACAAAGGGTGTCAAACTAGTTGTACACCATGGGCGTACAATGAACTTAATTCAATTCCATTTAGCAGTAAGAATTGTACTGCCACTCAAATATCATTATCAAAGGCATTTTTAAGTTGTTACGTTTGAATACTCAGCCCTTGTTTGGCCCCCATTATTTGGCATTTTTTGGGGGTTAAAAATTTTTAAAATAGTGATTGATGGGAGATGTGTGGTTGAAAAGTTTTAGATCTGTGTGTATTATTATTTTATTTGATGAATGTATGGTTGAGATGAAGAGAGAAAAAAATTAATGTAATGTAATGAAATTTAACGAGGACCAAACAGGGGCTCAATAGCATCAAGGCGTACAATCACTCATCATTTTAAGCCTCAAACAACAAATGAACGTATGGACGAGCCATCGAGAATCTTGTTCGAAAAGACAGCCTAAAAGTAGCAACTTTTCCTAGGTAAATAAAAGAACAGGTACAAGTCTCTTAATATTTAGAATGTACTGAAAATGCAAATCGGCCTATTCTTTTTCTTATCAAATGTTGGTTCATAAGAAGACTCGTTTTGGAAAGGGGGCTCAGTAAATGAAACATATTTGTATAATATGTAGCGACGAACAAAAAGAAATTGTCAATTCATCTAATCAAATCGAATCGTAATCACAACTTAACACCATTGATTTGGATCTACGTAGTTTAGGTATCGACTGTTTCAAAATCGAACATGACCATTTGAAAATAATTCTATTTAATTTTCGATAGTTGAAAAACTATTTGAAATGATTCAGTTACCAATTAATGTGTGTTGATGAGTCGTTATCTATTTTTAATTCGTTTTCCATTCAGACCAACTCTCCAAAATGTAAGCAAAACCTCCTATTTTTTGTATCTAGAATTGACACAGAGCTTCACTTTTGGTATGCCTCCACAAACATCCTGTACGTCTCTCCTTAACACCCATCATTTTCTCTTCTATGTGATAATTATAAGCGACCTTTTGCTACTAGTCCAAGGGAGTCAACATGGACAAACGCTTTGGCTGCTTTCTCGTCCTTCTTTCGTTGCATACATTTTCTTCCTTCTCTCGAGGCAGCTTGCATTGCACATCGCCAGCAATTGCAATGGACCTGGTGTACGTGCCTACAACGGTGTTTTCTATGCATAGGCTCTAGACAGTCTCAAATTGACCGTGGTTGCTGGGGTCGACTTGAACAATGTTGACATTGCTGGGCACCTCTCTATTGAAAGAGGGCTACTCACCGATGTCAGCCTTATCCACCTGAATTCGAACAGATTCTGTGGAATTGTTCCTAAGAGCATCTCTAAACTAAAAATCTTTTACGAGCTTGATCTCAATAACAATCGCTTTGTTGGACCTTCCCCCATGTAGTCTTGACCTCAAGTACCTCGAAATCAGGTTCAACGATTTTGAAGGACCATTGCCGCCAGAGCTGTTCAATGAGAACCTTGATGCTATCTTTGTGAACCACAACCGGTTCCACTCCACCATCCCAGAAAACTTATGGAATTCCCCAGCTTCAGGAATAGTCATCTCCAACAAGAAGTTCACCGGATGCATTACGAGCAGCATTGGCAAAATGGGGAACACATTGGACGAGGGTCCCTTTTCTGAAACAATGCTCTCTCCGGTTGCTTGTCTGAAGAAATTACTCTGTTGAATGGCACAAACGTTACTGATATCAGCAATAACAAGTTGATTGGAGATCTGCCTGTAGAATGTGGAAGTTGTAGTAATTGCAAACATGTTTAGAACAAAGGTCCCTGACAGCATTTGCAGCTTGCCGAATTTGAAAAATTTCACACCCTCTTCCAACTATTTCATGGCGAAAGGCCCAGCGTGCCAACCTAATGAAGCGGCCGATCTTCAGTTGGACGATGAAAATAATTGTTTTGGCAAAGAGGCACACCAGGGATCGGAAAAGGTATGTCAGGCTGTCTTGAGCAAAAGCGTGAACTGCAGTGCCACAGGCTGCAGATGTTCGGAACCAAATGTTAGTTCAAAGCCACCTAGCACATACTCCGTCTAAACCGATGCCAAAGCCGGTGGCTCCACCAAGGGCAAGGCAAACCCCGCCACCTTTGAAAACTCCGCCAACACCATCAACACCAAAAACTCAGCCACCCAGTCCAAAACCATCTCCGCCAACTGCCATCATCCATCCCCACACCCAAACTCACACCACCACCAACGCCAAAACCCACACCCTCACCAAAACCCACCATTCCGAAGGTATCTCCTACACCACAACCACAACCACAACCAACACCAAAACCCACACCCTCACCCCCCAAAGTTTCCAAACCAACAACACCAACGCCAAAACCCACCACTCCAAAGGTATCTCCTCTACCACAACCAACACCAAAGCCCACGCCCTCACCTCCAAAGGTTTCGCATTCACTACTTCTACCAAGTCCAAAGCCGAATCCTTCAAAACCACCAAAGGTTTCTGTTCCACCTACTACTGCCCAACCACATACGGGTACAGTTCCTCCAGTTATTTCAAAACCACCAAACCCCCCTCCAAAGCCGACTCTAGACCCAACTCCAGCTCCCACACCAAACGCTTGTAAACCATCTCCTATTCCTATGCCACGAAAATCAACTCCACCACTGGTTGCCTCGCCACCTCAAGTTCAATCACCACCTGTCTACTCGTCGCCACCAACCCCAGGTGCAGCACCCTCGCCAGTACCTAAACTCTATCCTCCTCCAGTCTTCTACCCACCACCACCTATCTACTCACCTCCGCCGCCAGTCTTCTCCCCGCCACCAGCACCTAAACTCTCACCTCACACCTCCTCCACCTCCAGTGCAGTCCCTGCCACCACCTGTCAACTTCCCCCCACCAACACCACCTAAATTATCACCTCCACCTCAGCAATCACCACCCCACCTCCAATGCAATCGTCACCACCAGTTCCTGTGCAGTCTCCTCCGCCAACCTTCCCAGACTGTGTACTCCCCACGAACTTGGGCTTCCAATACGCATCCCTGCCGCCGCCAGTTTTCCCAGGCTATTAAGGAGTGTACAGCCATCTTTTTATGCAATTTTTTTGTTATCAGCAGACGTCCAGAAAACAATGTACAAACTCACTTTGTAAGAGTTGTATTATGAACTGTACTAACTCATTTTCTATAGTTTATATTGCCATTCAATTCAAGATGAGTGATTTTTACCTCTCAATTCACATTGTTACTGAATTATAGTCTGGTTTGAAAGACTTAAGAGTCGGTGCATTTAAATATATTCTTGTATAAATATAATGCAGAAGTGGTGAATTAGAACCGATGTTCTAATTTTATAAATACGGTAATGCCCTTTGAATTATGACCTATATTAGTGTGAACTTTGATACTTTAAACATCTTTCTTAATCATCATACTCCATCTGCCAATCTTTGATACTATAAACATCTTTCTTAATCAAGATACTCCATCTGCCAATCATGTTTTCTTAAAGTTCAAATGTAAAGATCATGTTTCAAAACGTTGATGCTACTTTTTCACAACATTGTATGTCTATTCTGCTTCCAACCCCCTCTCTACCCAGGCACCCACCCTCCACCTTCATTTCTGCCCAACATCTTGGCATATCACATATGTGCGAGAGGTCCAACAAAAGGTGTAGCAGACTTACAGAGAAGCTGTAATAATGTGCAACCACAAAGCATTTATTGGTTGTTACCTCGTCATTTTTCATCCCAAAGAACAAAAAGTAACTTCATTACACATCAACATCGACTAAATCTAAGAAATGGGTTTCAAAACCATATATTCAGCAATTGAAATTTCAAATGTTACGTGATAATGGTTCGGGCTAATCTAGTTACTTCAAAACTTGGAAGAAAGACAACATTAACAAAAAATAAGAACTTGTGTTAATAGATGAACATTATAAAAACCTCGATATCCTTCCACTATTATGCTTGCAACATGAAAGTACTCACATTGAGCATATGTACTGCTTTCGAACTAATTATATACACGTCTAATATAATTATAATCCAGTACTACAAGAAATTAAATTAACTCTTAGAATGTGGTCATGCCTCGAACTACATAACATCACCTTCACCAACCTTCGTACTTATATCAACAGATACTTCATGTGTTCCAAGGCAATGCCATAGATTTTCATATAATTTCAGGTTTCAGCCGCTGAAATGTACAACATAACCCTCCTTGTAAGCCGTTTCCCGCCATTATCCGCCATCCTATCCCAGGACTGCAGCGGTCGTACGTCCAACACAGTTTCGTGTGGTGGTTCTCTGTAAAGTCGGAAAGTTGTTAGCTAGAATGATCTCATAATCTTGATCTATGTTTAGCGGCATTAAATGGTAACCGTCTGCGAACAGAAGCAAGTGGCTTTGCATTCCTGGAACCTGCGAATTTAATATCCCAACCTTCCACGTTCTTTGGGACACATGCATCAAATAATACTTGGCCAAGGACACTATGTGCACTCATACAAGGGTTTGACCGATTTGGCGATCTTTCTTTCCGCTCCTCAGGTACAGACCCAGAGTCTCTACTGTTTTCATAGCCAGCTGAACTTGGCAGGAAGAAGTGGTCATTCGGCCCAACTGCAACTCTTCTAAGGCTTTGATTTGAGTCGACTACTGCATTCTGGAGGTCACAAATTAAGTCGGATACTTCAGCATGCATATCATCCATGGGAGTCCTTTCTCGAAGTTTCTGAATTTTGTGGGAAAAACTAGAAACTGCCTGCTCAAGCAACTCAGCTATAGAAGTCGTGTACTGGATCGACTGATGCTTGTAATGACCTGTTGCAGTGCAATCATATTAGTGCAAATGGTGTGCCACAGGAACCTGAACTAGAAACTTGTAGAAAGTGATATTCTATATAGATTAGCAAAAAGAAAATTGCAGGAAGTGAGAATCCACATATAGAAGAGCGTTAATGGATTAATAAGAAAAGGCAGCTATGCGCCATTCACAAATCCAAATGTCACTGTCCAAATCACCTACTACATTTTCAATGCAAAGCACATTTGAGGATGCTTCACGTGGCCCACCTCATATCCGACGTGGAATTATAGGGCACCAGTGAATGTCATAGGACACAACATTGGATAAGACATTTAAAGAGAGTAAAGAGGGAAAATTTAAAAAAAAAAATCTGAAAATTGAATTTGTTCCCAGTATTTTCAAACCCAAGAAGACCAAATTGGCCAGTCGTAATGAGAGCTGCCCAACTCTCAGGTACAAGTTTCACAAAAGAACCAAAAAGGTAAAGACCAGATTAATAACGAGTGGAACAACAGAAGAAAAGAAAGAAACAGTAGAAGACAAGAAAATATATTTAATAAAGCAGTACTAGGGGTCTTCATGTATATGGTTAGCCATGAAAAACTCAGCAGTCAAATAAGCTTGGTTTGGTCACTTAGTTAATATTACAGGTATTATTCTGGTTGAACTGAACTAGTCAGACCTGTCAAACGGCAAAAAGGAACAAAAAAGGAACAGTAACCCCAGAGGAAAAGTTCTACACAGAAATAATAACATTCAGCACACCAACAGCTTCCTACACTGGGTGACTGGGGTGATGAGGAATGCAGCATTAAACTAAGATGGCATTGATTACAGAAAAGTGTACAAGACTTTGAAAGCACTGAACCACAATATATATCAAGTTTAATGTATCCAACATATAGATATAGTTATAATTATAAGCTAACAATTAACCTGTATTCCACTTCACCACGTTGACATTGCCCCCCATATCTCTTAATTGCCTAGCAAATTTGCATACAACTGGATATGTAACCACATCGTCATTTTCTGAACATAAAATCAGAAAAGGGACCCCCAAATCCTATAGATAAAAAGAAACCGAATAAAAAGGCCAAATTAACTAAAGAAATAGTAAATATAATCTGTAAATGTCATGAACCACTTAGAAACTTACAACTGAGGAACAAAGAGTTTGCCAGTACTCTGCATGTTGGGATCCAAACCTTGTGAGAAATAAAGCATCCAAGCTCGAAGTGACACCTTTCGCAAAAAATGATACTAGCTTTGAAAAACCAGGCATCTTCAGGACAATGTGGTTTGAAGCCAATCGGGCACCCAAATCACTACTAAAGTCGACAGGATCAGATTCATATATCTGGCCTGAGATGCAGTGCATAACCAATCTACTATCCTCCTTCATGTAAGAAGAAATAAGTCGATAAATAAATATATGTGCTCTACCACTTATAATTTATTACTCCCTCCGTCCCATAAAAATAGGCTTGCTTTCCTTTCTCGTCTTACCCAAATTATGTCACTTTCCTTATTAAGAGTATACATTATTTTTTAATTTTCTAATATGTCCATATTTAACGTGACTTGTTATCAACAAATATAAACTACTCCTATTTAAACCACTATTTAATATAGGGGTATACTGAGAAAAACGTAAGAAAAATTTATATTTCCAACTATGTTAATTACATTTTCTTAATACATGTGAAAATGAAAACAAGCCTATCTTTATGGACCGGGGGGAGTAACATTAATTGAAGCCAAAGAACAAAGTCTACCGGATTGAGCTCCACTTCACAACATCCTTCAATAATCTGCATCAGTTGTGAAATAAATTATATACATGGCAACGGTCATGACAAACAATGATTAATCTTATCCAATTTCACTGAACATAAGTGCATAACTTCTTCAACAAACAGTTAGTGACACAGTCCTCATCAGGAACATTTATGGGTGGGAAAGTCAACACAGAGCTCAATGTATGTTCACGTGCATCAAAATGACCATGGCTCCAGTGCATTGACTTTACCTGAAAAATTTTATACATGCAAGCCTTTGAACCACCAGAGGATGCTGCAAGGACTATAGGACACGTGCTACTCCTTAGCTCCTGCATATAATTACAATGAGGACAAAAAGAACAGTTTGAGAATAATTACACCAAGAGCAAAAAGAACAGAAGGAGGAGGAGGAAATGAAGAAAAGGAAAAGAAAAAAAAGACTTTTAGTACTTTGCATGGCTTCATTCACATGTTCTTTTCAACATCGCAATACTGGATATGACATGAAAGAAACAAGACAATAAACTAAAAGTAGTTTACTAACTCCGTTGTTCATTATTGCCACTTTTTTTGCATATAAAGACATGGTAATAAGACTGACCTTAACAAGCTCATTAAGCACAGAAAATGCCAGTGATGTAGCCCTCTCTGGGATGAATCTGCAGATAAAAATACACACTAACTATGAAATATTTGTTCAAAGAAATGGGTTCAGGGAGGAATTCAAATCAAAGAAATGAGAAATTCTTGAAATAAGAATGAGAAATTCTTTAGAAAATAAGGAAGGAGAAATTCTCGATCTTAAAACAAAAAGGTATTTTTGAGTTCTAAAGAATTTAAGCTTCTCCTGAGAATTTGCAAAGCTAGTTTTCATTTATCTCGCTACTTAGGTAGTGGGATAAGAAAATTTCGCAATGTTAAATCCCAGAAAGAGTCCTCGCTCAATTTCCCTAAAACAATTTAGATTATTGCCAGCTACCCAAGTGAACAAATCTTCACTCCCATGCTATTGAGCAGTGAAACCTATACAGTTACCGGGCCGAGTGATGTTCTAGCATGTTTGTCCATGCTTCTTTCTAAACAAATTGGCCTCTTTTTTAGCTTCCTCAATTTGGACTTTTTTATTAGCATTTAAGTTATCAAAACGTGCTACATCGACTTCTTTGTTAACATAGCTAGGCTTCTCCAGTATGAAAACTCTACATCTAAAGATAAACTTCAAGCACTTACTATGCGACAAGGGTAGAAGGGAGGATAGTTCATTCAGGGCATTTGAGAAGCAGCTAATACAAAGTCAAATACCTGACTCAGTAGTCAGTCCTATCTCCGAATTTTGGTTAATATTATGTATTCCTTACCTTTGCGTACCATCCGTAGCATCGGAGAGTGGGAAAAAGAATGTCATTTCCCTTCTAAACATAGGATGCACTAACTCATGGGTAAAAAAGAAGTAAAAAGAAAAGGGACACATGCGAGTAAAAAAAAAAAAAATGTTTAGACGAAGGCTTAAGTTCCCACCAATCCTCTCATTCTCTACTATACTCTCTACAATTTACAAATTATCAACATTCAACAATATCAAATTATCAATTCATTTCATTCTATTATCATCTTCATCTTCTACAATTTTTTTACATTATTATCTTGATTTTACTTTTACAATTCATTTTATACACTACTACATAATCTTCATTCAC
>CAIGRT010003876.1:0-10626 GCA_903798405.1 Fraxinus platypoda
TTTTTAATGTTGCAAATGACTACTTTTGTTGTAGTGCGTCCTTATATAAAATACTATGATGACCTCAAGTCAAATGATCAATTCTACTATTGAACGTTAGAGATTAACCACTGATATTCAAATAGTCCATGTGGAATCTCCCCAGTGGGTCTCCAATGTTTTGTTCTATAACATCACATCCACGTATTCATTTAAGTGTCACCACACTTTATCTTGTGAGATCGGCTACTTACTTTACAAGTAAGAAATGTCACACATGATGGTCTATCCATATCTCGTTATTACTTACGACCACAGATGATTTAAGATTCAGTAATATATAATTTGTATTTCACAATCACAACTATTTGTGATTAACAAATTATAAAGACTTGAATTACAGATTTTATTATTTAATTTATCAGAACATTAATTTAATTAAATAATAGATATGCCATAAAATTGCATCAATTATATATATATAAAAGTATTTATGTCCAATTTGGTCATAGGGCATGATACTTACATTTAACCCATAAACTATTTGAAAATTTTGTATTTTTATTTAAAAAAGAAAAAACAATTGGTAAAACCTGGTCAACTGGTACGGGTTCCACCTTCAGATTTTTAAGAGTTTTAATGTCCATGTGGATTAGTTGTGCGATTTTAATTTTACATGTGCATCAAGCATGCAATTAAGAAAGAAAATGATTATTTTCTAATTTTCCCAGTCACGTTCACACAAAGTAGGGTGGAATTCTTGTTCCTTGTGGTTTTACATTTTCTCTTTGCATTTTACTTTTTCTATTTTAACTTCAAAAATGTTGTTCCACGTTACTTGAAATTGAAAACTTACGACGACTTCAACATACCATCACGTCACATAGATTTTTTTGAAATATCTAAATGGATAGGAAACTCTAATAGGATGATATAACTGAGAATTCCCGTGCAACATGTGATCCATTTTCCTTGGTCATACTCATTAGTCCTTCAATTCATATTGAACCAAAATTTCCTTTGGAGTATCGTCAAATTAAATTTCATTTTTATTCCTTTAAGAAATGAAGCCATAGAGTCAATTGAGAAAGCATGTAAATCTCTTCAGCCATATATCGCGTTGTAAATCGATCGCAAAATAGTAGCAAGATTTTACTTGGCAACTCAAGACGGGAAAAAAAACTACGGACAGAGGAAGAGAATCTCACTATAGAATGTGTTTATAAATCAAGATTTCAATACCCTCAATTAAAATCTAAAGCTCGCAACACGTTGTATGAATGTTATATCTCAATATATATGCCCTAAAAATCGAGTTGTAGAAGAATTGGAGTAGAGAAAACACGTCATAAAGCGAAACGGGCCTGGGCCGAATAAATACGCCGCTGGAGAGCCAAGCTCGTGGCCAGCGAGCGGCACTGTGGCGCCAATTCTCGACAAATAATTTGTCAATCTACAGCTCGAGCGGACAGCCTAGCACCAAGCTATCTTATTTCATCTGGTTTTCCATGACTTCAACTCTTCACTACTACTTCCAACTATCTTATTTCATCTGGATTTCCAATTCAATACCTTTGGAACCTTTCCCCATATCCAAGTCTGGTACTCGAACACTTTCACCTATCTACTTTAATTGATTAGCTACTGCTAATACTCTAGAAAAACAGTGAGAAATAGATTCAGATTATTTCATTTGTAGATATTCAAACGTGCATTTTAAGAGTTTGGAGACTAATCTTCTTGACTTTCTCTCTTCCTTGCATCCATCAAGATGTCTCTTTGTGCTTTAAATAGAGTAGCCTTATTTCTTGGCTCATTGTATCCCTTCTCTACAATCTCCAATAGATTTTGTGATCCTAGCAAGGCTTCCATTTTGATGTTTTATTTTTGCCCTAATTTCTATTATCATGAGATGAAATTCGAAAGGGAACCATCCATTCGTCATTTCCTTCGAAGCATCTAAAGGACCAAGTTGTTAGGAATTGTTGGGACAGTGGTTTTGGAGGATATTGTAGAGGGAAGAGGGTAAGAGAATGAACTCATTTATTTCTCTAACTTGACCTGATTAAAGTCGTGTGTAATGACAGATCACAGCCATATTATTAAAAGCAAAGTAAAATAAGGTTTACTCCCGCTTCTAGAAAAGAGCAATGAGGGTTCCAAGTTCTAGCTTCCCCTTATCTCGTCTCAATATGAAGTCTTAATCTTTGGTCCCAATCTGATCTGACCAACCCACGATCATTAAGTTCACCTTTCGGCTCAGTTAGTTACCACCAAATAACAATGGACCATTCGTACACATATATTCCAAGTTCCAATTACTCCCTACCACAATAATTTCATCTTCCAACTAGAACATGGACTATATAATTGGGCTCATTACATTGATTGATAAACTAAAACCTAACCATAAGCCAAGCTATTTATTGGCCAAGATCAAGTTTGTTTTATTATTATTATTTTTTTAAAATCAAGTTATTTCACAACAAAGTTAATTTATTATAGAAAACTCGTACAATCAAAAAAGTAAAATTTGCACTAACACACATAACTGTCATGTAACGTTCCTTTTACATTCTTCCACCATCAAATAGAAAATCAACAAGATTAAACCAAAATGCTGGACATGGGATCCATGTTCCTTAATTATATCCAATCATGTCTCGCCCAGCATAAAAACCATGCTGAAAATGCGGTATATTATTGGTTTATCCCTTTATCAAATTGAATAAAGCCCTTAGCAGTTACCCAGAACATTTATATGCAGACAATATTCTACTGCATCAGCTATATTGAAAAAAACCCGCCCTGCTTCAATTTTGTCTAAAAATTTTGCTGTTTTCAGTTTGGTAATCACCTGCCACCTTGGATTTGCTACTGCCATCTGCAAACCAGTAAAAAAGTAAATCATATACCATTTTCATCGGACTAGATGACCTTAAAGTAAAATAGACTCACTTCTGTGCCTCTTGAAATCAGTTTCTTGTGCAGTTCTTCTAGGGAATGAATTCCAGAAGTGTCAATATTCATTACATCTGTCATGATCATATATGGTTTAGAATAAAAATGAAATGTTTGATATGCTGAACAGAATAGGACACAAATTAGACAACTGAAAAATTATGTGAAATTCCTCTCTTAATCATATTCAGTTCTCTTGATACGAATGTAGCAAACAAGTCCAAAATCCATTGATCTGAATAATAAAAGTTCATAAGCCAACAAAACTTACTGGACATGTCGAGGATTAATTTCCGAATTCCTCCTTTTGTAGTTTCTTTAGCCTCATTTTCGCCGAAGACCCTACTCAGGATTCTGTATCAGGATAAGAAAATATGAGTTGCCTATCTTAAAAATTTTAATACCATTAAAATTTGAATTGAAATAATTTTACAAGAGCTCCTTCTTAGTAAACCTTTCTCTGGTGAAACTAGCATTTGCAAAACAAAGTGTTCCAGAACTAATACTGACAATTAAGATTCCTGGAATTTGAGTGGCCACAGGATATTGCAGGATGTCGCAGAATATATCTGTTCCTGGAAGTCTTCCTAGTACTTGTGTACTAGGTTTAATGGATTCCACTATTATCCTAGCAAATGAGATAGCCAACTGCAACAAATTTGAAAAACATAGAAAGCATTGTTAATTATCACATCCCAAAACTGCACATGATAATTTTGTCTGGTACTGAAGCTAAATATTTAACAAATCTGAAATTTCATTAAGAAACTTTAAGGATTAATTATAAGAGTTGATAGAGCACACTCAGTTGAAAATGGTTTCTTAATTGAGCATCTTTGAGCTCTATAAATATGCTTTCAAAGTGTTTTTCTTCATCTACAAGTCCTTTTTCAAGCCAAACTCTCAATTCTTAATGAAATTTGATATATATCGATTAGAACTATCAAACCAAAACTCCTTAAACTTCCTTTACTTAACCAAATATCAAATTACAAGGAATTTGGGTCACACCACAACAAATCTCCAACTTGAACCAAATTTCAACACAAGGAATTCAAATACATCTCCAAGTAAACACCACTCCACCTTTTCCAAACAAGTCTCAATGGGCTAAATTAATGACAAACACCAACTAAGTTCAAGCAATGCTCAAACTTAGCAATGGAAAGTAGTTTTGTCATTATATTAGTAGGATTAGCCTTGGTATCAACCTTACTCTCGACAATATCACAACGAGCAATCACATCACGCACAAAATGATACCTCACATCAGTGTGCTTAGTCCTCTCATGAAACATTTTATCCTTAGTCAAGAAAATAACACTTTGACTATCACAATATACTCTAGAAATTACANACGCACAAAATGATACCTCACATCAGTGTGCTTAGTCCTCTCATGAAACATTTTATCCTTAGTCAAGAAAATAACACTTTGACTATCACAATATACTCTAGAAATTACAAGTCTTCACTGATTTCACCAATCAATCATCTCAACTACATAGCCTTCTTACATGCCTCTATAATGGTTATGCACTCTGCCTCTATTGTGGACAAAGTTATTGTATTCTGCAGAGTAACTTTCCAGCTGATAGCATAGCCTCCGAGGGTAAACACATATCCTGTAAGTGATCTCCTCTTATCAAGATCCCATGTATAATTTGAATTTACATACTCAATGACTCAATCTGTATTTCTACCAAAATGCAAATAAGCATTAGAAGAGCCCCTCAAGTATCTGAATATCCACTACCCTGCTTTTCAACGTTTTTTGTCAGGATTTGCCATGTATTTAATAACTGCACTGTATGAGCCAAATCTAGTCTTGTACATACCCTAGCATATAAGCGAACCAATTGCACTGGAATAAAAAATCTGAGACATGTAATCAATGTCTTCATTAGATTGAGGATACAAGTGAGATGATAATTTAAAGTGGGCAGCCAAAGGAATACTAATAGCCTTAGCATTTAGCATATTGAGTTTGAAACACTTTCTCAATGTACCCCCTCCGACTAAAATATAATCTGCTGGCCTTCCCATCCCTCAAAATTTCGATACCAAGAATCTTCCTTGTTATACCCAAGTCTTTCATCTATAACCCCTCACAAAGTTAAGCTTTCACAAAGTTAAGCTTTCACTTTTGTGACCTCTGATTTATCCTTTGCTGCTATAAGCATATCATTAACATATAATAACGAATGTGTAATCGATCCACCATCTTTATTTCTAAAGTACACACAACTATCATAATTGCTTCTAGTGAAATATGAGTAGTCATGAATGAATTGAACCTTTTATACCACTGTCTCGGTGACTGCTTCAGTCCATACAAAGACTTATTTAACAAGCACTCATAGTTTTCATTCCTAGGAACTATGAACCCTCAGGTTGTTGTATTTCTCTATGTAAGAATACTGTCTTGACATCCATTTTCTCAACGTCCAAGTCATTCTTGGACACAACTTAAAGTAAAACTCTAATTGAGCTATGTTTTACTATTGGTGAGAACACATCTGTCAAGTCAATGCCTGGAATCTGACTATAGCCTTTTGCTACCAATCTGGCCTTATATACCTTGCATCTTCAATCCATGATATACGTTCTTTCCTTTTAAATACTCACTTGCAGCTAACAACCTTTTTATCCTTAGGTTATTTCACCAAATCCCAAGTATTATTTTTATTCTATGACTCCATCTCCTCCTTCATAGCAATCAACCATCTGCTAGAATCACGGCAACTGACTGCCTCTGAATATGTAGCAGGCTCCCTAGCGGAATTAATACTGTCAGCCACACTCAATGCATAAGCTACCAAATCTGCTTATCCGTAATTCTATGGAAGTCTAATCCGTCTGCGAGATCTATCCTTAGCAATTGAATACTTTGGTGTTGTTGGTGGTGTAGATAAAGTATTACTGTCTGTTATCTCTAAAGTAGATTGTTCTAAAACATCTGATTGTTCCCCTGAACCAATTTCCAGCTCTACCTGAGTTGAATGATTCTGTTCATCAAATTTATCATAATTCTCATGAGGTGAACCATGAACCATAGCAAGTTCATCAAATACTACATCTCTACTAGCCACTACCTTTTTTGTCTCAGGACAACAATTTATACCCCTTCATACCCAATTTGTACACAAAAAAAATACACTTTCTAAACCTAGGCTTCAAGTTTCCATTATCCACATGAGTATAAGCATGACACTAAAAAATCTTCAAATCAGAATAACAAGAAGGCTTACTAGACGGTACCTCTTATAGTGTCCTTTTCTCAATGACAACTAAGGTGAGTGATTAATTAGAAAATAAGTTGTAGTAGCAGTTTCAGCCTAAAAGTTCTCAGGCAACCTAGAATTTGAAAACATACAACAAACATTTTTCTTAAAAGTTGTATTCATACATTCTGCCACACCATTCTGTTGAGGAGTTCCAAACACTGTCAAGTGTCTCAAAATGTTTTTAGCCCTACAGAAACTATTGATTTCATGTGAACAAAACTCTAACCCATTATATGTGCGTAGACACTTCACCAAATTTTCAGTCTGTTTTTCTATTATTGTTTTTCACTCCTTGAAGATCCCAAACACACCACTCTTCTGTTTCAAGAAGAATGCCCAAATTTTCTAGGAAAAATCATCAATCACGTCAACAAGTAATGAGCACCTCTTTTAGAAGACACCCTAGCCGATTCCCAAAGATTTGAATGGATATACTCAAGTGTTCCTTTTGTGTTGTGTCTTCCTTTAGAGAATATGACCCTTTTCTATTTTTCAAAAACATAATACTCACAAAACTGACAAAAATGACATGTTTTCTCTGCATGTCTAGATTTTGATCTGCCCCTTATATTTCTACCAAGATTCCTTTCTTGATGTCTGCAATGAACAACCAAACCTTCAACCAAACTCCCAGATCCTCCAACAAAATGTCTCATCTTCTCCTTAGATAGTAAAACATTATATACCTCTTCTAAAGTGATGTTATCTCGACTATAGAAAATAGTTTGTCTAAAAGTCAAATATGATGGTGGCAACGAACACAACAACATCAACGCTAAGTTTTTATCATACTTAACTTCCAAAGTCTCCAAATTAGCCACGATTTCTTTGAACATAGTTAAGTGATCATCCAATGACGTACCTTCTGAGATATTCGGTGAGAATACAAGTGTTGTTTCAAGTGTACCTTGCTGGTCAAGCTCTTTGTCATACAAAGTTGATCCAATTTTAACCACAACGCAATGACACTTTTCTCCTTTAGAACATTCTGAAAAATTTGATTTGAAAGGTGTAGATGAATTTGAGATTGCGCTTTCTGATCCCTATACTGCTTTTCATCCTGCGTCCAGGTTGAAAACATCTTATCAAAGCCAAGCAAGACTTTCTCCAAATCCATCTACGAGAGAACCACTCGCATCTTCACTTGTCATAAAGTAAATCTCGTGTTTCGATCCAATAATGGAATATTATATTTCATCTATGCCATACAGAAAATCAACCATATTCTGATGCTCGTTTTTTTGTGAATTGATTGCAAGATAATGACAATTATGAAAAAAAATAAGAAAAGAATAAGAACTTCAAGATTTATGTGAAAACTCAAGATGGAAAAAAGACATGGGAAAAACAATAGACAGAGAATGAGAAATTCACTATAATCAATAGTAATTGTGTTCACAATATCTAGATCTCAATACTTTCAATTGAAATCTAAACTCTTTAGCTCTCAAAATGTTGTTGAATGTGTATGTAGAGATACAACAATGTGGAATATATATAGGAGCCTTTTTTTGAGTTTTAGATACAGAAAAAATCATAAAATCTGAAAAAAAAAATGGAACAGCACGCCACGGTGGAACCTCGATGCCTGGGGCATGTTCTTCAATATGGACGTTGCGGTGCTGGACCCCTATCCATCTTGTTCTTCACGGGCTCTGTGGCACCCATTTTCGGTAAAAATGCTTTCAAAGTGTTTTTCTTCATCTCCAAGTCCCTTTCCAAGTCCTACTCTCAATTCTTAATGAAATTTGATCTTTGACAATTAGAGCTATCAAACCAAAACTCCTTAAAACTTCCTTTATTCAACCAAATACCAAATTACAATTAATTTGGGTCACACCACAAGCTCAAAATTAAGCAGGACCTACACTCCCAAATTAACGGAAAAGTGTATTCATTTCTACTTTGCAAAATGAATAACATGATATATTTACTTGTCAAAAATCACAATATGTTCAATAAAATATATGGATTCAAAATCACTCATTTGAAGCTTCAATAAGTGAGAATTTGATTTATATTGGTAAACTTTGTCTCACATAGGAGAACTAGTGGGAACAAGTATGGCTTATAAGACTCAAGTTTGGTGTTTGGGTTCAGGCCCTAAAGGCCACCCAATTTTGTGAAATGGATGAGGACCTGGATACTTGTGTGTTCGACTGCACACGCGATGGGGTCAGGTTTGGCTTTGAGTCTAGGTCTTGCATTTTTATTTTTATTTTTGTGAAGATTTATTAAATTTTTATATAAATTTTCTGTACCAAATTGTGATTAACCAAATTCTTTAGGTACTTGAGGAAATAATTTAAAGGTTTAAAAAATTCGAAAAGTTGAATTTTCTCGCAAACTTTTTCTAGGTTGAACCAATGTCTATTTCTATCCAAACAAACGTAGTAATCGACATTTGTTTTCTGTCCAGACATGCGTATTTATTTGTGTCTGAATAGTCACCATTGTTCATGAAAAGACATTTAGGTTGTTCGAATGTCCAAAAATACTCTATATTGCATGCCTTTTGTACCAGAAAATCACACCATTAAGTGTAATAATAATTTTGCTTTAAATTTCCTCTTTCTCTAAATTAATTCTACTTTTACCTTTAGAGTACAAACACAAAAGTTGAGTTTGCTGAAACTCATACATATTGTTGTGTTGCGTTCGTAAGAGACAAAATTTCGTTTGATCCTAGAAGATGATTTCTGACTACATTAAAGTAACGTAGAATGAATCAAACACATCTTAAGGACACATCATGAATTCGATGGTCATGGATTATCCTTTATGTTCCTATTTTTCATCATGTTTGTTTATACCGTTCCTATTTCTATTCTTCAAATTGAATAAATGTCTTCAGATTATTAAAAAGAGAAATAAATACTCTAGAAACAAGAGTCTTAAGACGATTTTTTTAGTTTATCAGATTTATTCCTTGTCCTTCAAAATCTATTTTAATTATCATTTGTTAGCTTCTAATTTTGTATTGGAAATGACAACATCTTATAATTTACTCCCAAATCCGACTAGAGAAAAGTCCAAATGGGTCAGATTTTAGGCGTTGGCAACAAAAAAATATTTTTTTATTTGACTACATTAACTTTAGCGAAATTTCTCAAAGTAGATGCTCCTTCATATGGAGGGTGAAAGCATTAGGAAGAAATTCATTGCGGTTAATGCATGGAAACATGCGAATTTTTTATGCAAAAATTTTGTTTTCAAAATGGTAGAAATATTTGGACGCAAAATACAAGATTGAAGATGTCGGCACAAAGAAATTTATTATTGATCGATTTTTGGATTTTAAAATGGTAGAAAGCAAAACTGTTATATCCCAAGTCAAGGATTTCAAGTGATTCTCCATGATATTCATGTCGAAGGTATGTATCTCAGTGGGTCATTCCAAGTTAATTCACTTATTGAAAAATTACCATCATCTTGGAATGACTCAAGAATTACTTAAAACATAAATGTAAGGAAGTGAACCTTGAAAAAAATTGTTTTCCAACTGAGATTAGAAAGAGATAATCGTAAGTCTGAAAAGAGGATTTGTGCATTTTATTTGATGGAACCCAAGGTCAATATAGTGGAAAGGATTTCCAAGACTAATAAAAAAGAAAGCACAACGGTGAAGGGCAAAATGGCTCGTCAAAGGCTCGTAGGAAGTTTAAATGCAACTATTATAATTGCGACAAGATGGACATCAGTTCAAGGATTGTCAAAAATTAAAGAATGTTAAGGGACAAATTGCTCAAATCAATGTGACAGAACATGATAACCTTTCTATTGAGGAGAAAGACATCAATCTTTGTCAGGTAGGTTTTGAATGCAAGATAATAGGTAATACTGAGGAATGGTGAGTGGATATTAGAGGCACTCGTTGCATATGTGTAAATCATTGGATGTTCTCTACTTATAAGGCTATAGATCATGAAGAGCAACACTATATGTGAAACTTTTCATATTTCAAAGTTGAAGGACATGGAAGATAGTGCTGAAAATGACTGATAACAGAAAACCCCTTAGAAATGTTTCCATTTGCGATATGCCCCTACATATTGAAAATCACAGAAACCCCTCATTTGAAACCTTTTGTGCGAAAAATTCCTATATCGTCAAATTTTTCGTTAAAAACAGTAAAAATGCCAAAATTTAAAAGTAATAATTGCAATTTTAACAGTAAAATATGAAATATGTGCGAAAGTCGAAACGCTAAACTACCTTTTCATTCTATCGAAAGAAGTACTGAACCACTAGATTTAATTCACATTGATTTATGTGATTTAAAATTTAGACAAACTATATACGGTAAATAGTATTATTACTTATATCAATGATTGCATTTGACATTGCAATGTTTATTTACTCAAAATCAAATATGAGACAATTGAAGTGTTTAAATCTT
>CAIGRT010003878.1:0-11236 GCA_903798405.1 Fraxinus platypoda
TTCGAGTCTCATTTGATTGCTTGTTCTTTAACGGATGACGCTTTGAGTCTTTGAATGCTTAAGAAGATTTATATATGAAGAACTCAAGAAATAAGACTTGTTAGAAGCATAAATATGTTGTTTGTTATAATAAAAACAAATGAAGCTACATTAAATCATAGGTCAATAGTTCCCCCATTTCCACTGCTAGTGTGATCTTTCCCCTATGAACGATGTTATCGCCGGTGAAGCCATATTAGGGGACGGTCAAAGGGTGAGCTCATGGTCTACCATCATTTTGTCAAAAGTAGTTCCAAATAGGATATTAATCGAACTCCCATTGTCTATCAGCATACACTTGAGCCTATTTATGGCCAGATCGCACCACCAAAGAGTCACAATAAGGGTAATGAACTCCCACGGAGTCCTTATGCGAAAAGGTTATTGGCAAGATATTTCCAGTTCCACGAGCGGTACTATTGACCGGTAGCTCATCATGGGAGGATCATTCACTTCCCTTGCATAATTTCTTTGTGGGGACCACCAATAATGATATCAATTTCCCTGATGGGGACATTATCTGCATTTGGTAGGGGTTCTCTCTTGGGCCTTTGTCCACATCTTTGCCTATTTTTTTATTCCTCATGTTCCCGCCAAGCCGAGCTATTTCTGCAATGTCGCCTCACCTCACCGTGCCTAGGCTATTTCCCATGCCTAGATTGAGGTTCATCCCTTTGCACTTGATGGGTGTTTCTTCTTTCAATACGCCCCACCTGCTGGCTCCTCATGATACAACCTTGACAGGAAATTCTCAGTGTTGTGGCTGTTGGTTTGATGGTAGGTGCAGTATTGCCTATCTCGGGACTCCTTGTTCTTTCATCTACATCTTCCTCTGGATTGATTCGACTGCCTTTGAGCCTCAGGTCTGACCCTCTTCATATGCCAAAGAGAGTACCGCATTTAGTGTGGCTGTGGCTAATGTTTGGCATGACGTAGGGATGATTGTGTGTCCTGCTTGGGTCCATTGCTGGTCTACCAAGTAGGATACAAGGCCTCGTCGCTGTCTTTGAGGTTGTAGGAGTCCCAGCGAGGTTCGATTACGGTGATCAATCACCTCCTCATTAACAATTTTGCTTCTCATCATTTCCACCAAGACATCATAAGAAGTAGGATTTTTGTTTCGCACATCCCTCCAGAATAGGGTGTTCATGTTGAGGCTTCCTCTCAAAGTAGAAAGGGCCTCTCTATCTGTAACATGCTCGCAATAAGTCATCTCGTCTGTGAAGTGAGCTAAGTAACTTTTCAAAGTTTCTCTTGCTTGTTGCCTCATGTCCCGCAGCCTCTGGATGGGGGCTTCCCCTTCTTTACTAGATAAATACTGGTTCAAGAAGGCATTTTTGAGGTCTGGACAACTCATAATGCTGCCAGCTGGGATTCAGCTATACCAAATCTCTACGGCCCCAGTTAATGTGAGATGGAAAGCTCTGCACTTTAGTGTCGGCGAGACCCCTCACAAGTACATGTGGGTCTTGTAGTTGTTGAGGTGTTTCGTCGAATCGCCATTTCTCTCGTATTTGGGTATCTTTGGTGGTACGAAGTGATTTGGAACTGAGGCGCTTCTCAACTCTTGGGGGAAGGGCAGGCTTTCGTCATCATCATCTAACTCAAAGGACCTACATAGACCTTTAGAATTATCTTCATCTACCTAGTAACGAGGGGGTCAAGACGCCTCTACTTGATTTCCCACATTTGCCTTGTCTTTTCTCTTTCGCCTATTTCTAGGTGGAGGGAGTGGGCCCCCCTGAGGTTCATATCCCAGATTTCGTTCTAGTTCCCTTTGCACTGAGGGTGGCTAATGAGACCTATTTCGAGGCCTAGACGGTCCAATTCAATCGAAAACACTAGTGGACCTTTGTGGTTCGCGCTCTTGAGCTTATTCTAGGGAAAAAATTTCTTCTTGCTGTATGTTATATCCAGGTCGACTAGTTGCTTAATTGGTGGAAGTGTCCATCTCTACCTCCCTTTCTGTTGGGCTGATCTTCCTTTTGTGCATTTGGGGGTAGGATCCCGTGTCATTCTCCCCATCTTCTTGGTGCATTATTTCCTGCTGAGGCACATGGTACCTCGCCTGTTGATGCATTTGCATGAGCAGTTGCTGCATGGTGGCATTCTATTGGGCCATGTTTCTCATATTCGCCGCCATTACCCCTACTTCTCTAGCCAAACGTGCTGTGGTACCGCCTCGCCTGTGTTGGTAATGGAGGCGACGCACGTTTACATTCGTTCGGAGGACCTTTTCTTCAAAAGCCTCATGTTGTCTTCCCCTGCCTTGCGATCCATAGTGGCTAGAACTCATAGCATGTGTTAGGCTTCGACCTAAAGGTAGGTGTTTTAGGTGTTCTCTCTTTACAGGGGTTTTTTTTTCAAGAACCAAACCTTTCTTCAAGGCTTTGCTTCAAACAACTTTTACCACAAGGATGTTCGTGGTTATAGCGTCGAATTTTCCACAGATGACGCCAATCTGTTGACCCCAAAAAAACGTACCAATGATATGGCCAACAGATCCCAAGTCTTCTCATGTCCACGCAAGCTGAATTCTTCCACACTGGGACAAACCGTTAGTCACACGTGGCCTTCTTCAAAGGGGACAGAGTTGGCCGCGCGCACTTGACGATCAAGTCAGTTGGCGAAATAGTTTAGAGTATGGGAGAGCTTTGAACGTGAGCCTCCAATAAGTAAAAATGGGGGTTGGCTTAGGAGTGAATTCTTAAAATGTGTGTAGCAAGAATATAGTTTTGAGAGTCTAAACTTGCAATACATTTGAATGGTACTAAGTGTGAGCTTTTATACTTGGGCAAAATGAATGGAGTCCATTGGATGATAGTGTACATGGCCTCATCCAAATGACTTCTCTTTCTTACCATATACATCAATCAATCTTGGCCTTAAATGTTTTACCACTTTTGAGTCCATAAAGCCTAGCTTGTACTTTAGACTTGACCAAATAGGATGGCGACAGTAGTAGTGAGTTATCTTGTCAACTCACATGGTGTGAGATCCATTCAAGATCTCGGCACTGCCTCGTCCTGGGCCGGCTCTATCAATGGGGTTTGCATGTAAGGGGTTTGCTCAGGTGTTTTATGTGGGCGAGGCAAGTCACTAGCACCTGAATCGGTTCGTCTGCATATAGCTGGGCTGTCCCATGAAACGTATGAGGCATGGGCCCCCGAACTGTTCACCATGTAAGCTAATTGGGCCCCTTCATAGGTCCTAGTTTTTCAAGGCGTAACAAGTCCCATTAGTTGGACAAAAGATTTCTTTGGTCGAGTGTGTTCTACTCAATGAGTAGATTAATGTAGTATATTTATTTTTCTCAAAACCAATTAGGGTGAAGGGGAAAATCCAGGCCAAAATATGACAATTTGAAGTTGAAATAAATTGAGAATAAAAATTGGTGGGAAAATGGAAAATGACAATCGCACATAGGAAAACTAGAAAAATAGAATCCACTTTATATTGCTCTCAAGTTTTGGACTTGGGTTTGGGCCCTAATGGGATACCAATAGTCTTTGAAGGAGAGAAGATCTACATGCTAGTAGGTTGAGCCAAATCCCACATGTATGCATTTTCGCTTCCGGTCGGCACGGGTCGTGGGTTTGGGCCAAATTGGTATATATTTTTTAGTAAAATAATATTTAAATTATATTATTTTATTATTATTGACAATTAAACTACATGTCTAAACGGGTTGTGCCTATTAAAGACACAACTTTTCGGTTGTTGTGTCTTTTGGACACAACTTTTCAACTTCTATATAAAGGTTTTCATACTTCGGATTTTATTCATTCCAAAATCTTTTTCTGATTTTCTCTCTTGCAAAATATAATCATTACATTCTGCATTATTCCATATTGTGTATTTCAGTCCTGAATTTTATTTTCGTGCATTTTAGTCCTCCAATTTTAGAGAGATCACAAACATTAGTAGGTTCGTCGGGTCTTGTAATTTGTAGTGCTACCATTACAAGTCGAAGTCTTATATCTTGATAGACGAGTGCCGGAAAACCGTCTATTTCGTTCATTTTTGCAAGTCGGCATTCTGCTCAACTATTTATTTATAAATTATTACACGGTAAAATCATTATTTGCGAACAAGATTCACATAAAATACCGAGAAAACTTTGGACAACATTGTCCTCAATGTTAAAACAAAAAGAAGAAAAGAAAGAAAGAAAAGAACTTCCCAATGGGTGGTTGATGAGCATGGAATGATCAGTTTGCTGGAGGATTATGTTCGGGAACTGCAATCCTAAATGAGCAAGAACGTCAATTATCGGAACATGGAAAGTATCCTAGCTTTGACTGAAACTCTTTAGTGTAGTCTTCATAGCCCTATGCTCATGAGCTATTTGCAAGTGCAGACAATAATCCCTCTCTTGATGAACAAACTATTTAAAAAAATATGTACTATAACACTAGTTTATGTGGTAATAAGTTGCTTCTATTCAATCCCTCCTTCCAACTCGGTCGACTCAAAGTTGTTAGCTGTCATGCAAACGTGGATTTACTGTATGCGGTATTGGACTTTTTTGAAGTATAGTGACCAAATTAAAGCAAGCCTTAAAGTTGAGGGACTAATCGATACAAGATCCAAAAATGTTTAAAACAATTTGAAGATAAGCGAATATGGACGGTTTTTGTTTGGTGTTAGTATACACCACGACCGGGCAATACATTAAAATCTCATCCATTCCTCCACCCACCTCCTATCCTTCCTTTGCGGCGGCGCGTGATGGATACTCTCTACACCGCTGTGCACTACTGGCTAGTTGATCACCCATTCATCGCTCAATACGAATGGATTCCTGGCCAAACCGCCGGCGCCACCCCACTCTTCCTCACATTCACTGTCCTTGTCTACCTTACTCTCACCCTTACCCTCCACTACTTTCCCTTCCTACCCACTCTCCCCGCCGCCACCCTCCGCCTCATCACCGCCACCCACAACCTAATCCTCTGCCTTCTCTCATTTCTCATGGCCCTTGGCTGCACTCTCTCTACCCTCCACCAGATGCCGCCAAATGACCCCATCTGGCCAATCTGCTTCCCCGCCGGCCGCACCCCGCCTAAGGGTCCTACCTTCTTCTGGGCCCACGTCTTCTACTTCTCCAAAATCCTCGAATTCATTGATACCCTTTTGATCCTCCTCAGTGAATCTCGGTCCCGCCGCCTCTCCTTCCTCCACGTGTACCACCACGGCGTGGTGGTCGTAATGTGTTACCTCTGGCTGTCCACCGCGCAGTCGCTATTCCCGGTGGCCCTCGTGACCAATGCCTCCGTGCACGTGGTAATGTACGCTTATTACTTGCTATGCGCAATTGGGATTCGTCCATGGTGGAAGAGGTTGGTGACGGATTTTCAGATAATTCAGTTCGTTTTTAGCTTCTTGATTTCGGGTTTGATGCTGTACTACCATTTTACCGGGTCGGATTGCTCCGGGATCTGGGGATGGTGCTTCAATGCAGTTTTTAATGCTTCGCTTTTGGCACTTTTTATTAATTTTCATCTCAAGAATTATGCCAAGCAAAAGAACAAAGATAAGAGGTTGTGATTTTGAGTTTTACTTGTATTCTTTTGGATCACTGCTCCATTTCTCTTATTTTTGTTTACTTTAAAATACATCAGTTTGGTTTTTCACGTCGTCCAATAAAATAATATTATATCTAAATTCAAAAAATTTTCCTTATTTTTTTATCATCCATTCTAAAAAATAAAAAATTACTATTACAAAATCAAAATTTTATTATAACACGGGAATAATGAGAATCAAACACGGGCTTATTGTGCTTAAAAGTCATTTTTCATTTTTAAATGACCAAACATGTTGCTATACACTCAGTGGAATTGATTGTTAGTTTTCGACTACATAAATTAATAATAGTGATAAAAGGTAGACATCTTTTCTCGCAAATTTGATTAGTTTGAATGAAAGATCACTTATGAGTCAGTCTTGTATATATGTATGTATTTTTTAGAGTGATTTAATGAAGATCGGCTTTGATACTCGAAATTATTGTGAAGATTATAATGTCTAGTTCTGTCTTGTAACGTCAATAATGAGTTTGCTGTAATGTGAAGTTCGTAAAGTGTGTGTAAAGAATGTTCGATTGCAAAGCGGAATTAAAGGATCTAGTATGCATTTAGAGTAAAGCTACTTTACCCGAAAATGGTTGACACCTCGGGTGACCGACCCTCACATTGCGCGTGGGTCCCACGTGAATAAAATAAGGTCTGATCCTCGAGGTGTGTGTTCGGTTATCCAAGATGTCAACCGAGGTGTTCGTGTAGCACTGTTCTAATTACAATCATTTTTGATAGGTGTGGTCTTATTGATTGAATGGTAAATAAGTTCACGTTTACCCTAGGATGGACATTGCTTCTATTTTCGAAGAGAAAACAGTGTGACCTCGTGTTGACATGGAATATTAATATTTAGGATTTATTTTATAGGACTTCTATTTCTTGTAAAGAATTTCATGCGTAAGTTACCTTAATAGGTGTTTAAAAATTAAATTCTAAAAAAGCTCTCTTTCGATAGAGTTTTTAGTGGAAGTCACATTTGATCAATTTTCTCTGAAATCTCTTCTAACTAGGAGAAGTACTTTTATAAAATTAACTAAATGGATTCACAAGCAATTTAAGTTCTCAAAAATTTCTTTTGACTTTTTAAAATATATGTCAAATGGATTGTTAGTCTTGATGATGTATGCTTTCATCTCTCTTTGTTGATTATGTTGCAAGTCGATTGTGTTATACAAGACCCCTGAGTTATATGACAAGTTGATTGGTTATATTCAAGTCAGTCATATATTGGGGTGAATGTGTGTTGCACGTTAGTTGGGTAATGTTAAAAATAAATGTGTATAAATATGAGATAAATTCATTTGTAAACGTGAAAGATATTTACAAGTTGGTTAGAATTAACTTACTTTTCACGTCTTTTCTTTTTGTATTTTGTATTCTTGATACGAATATTTAGTATTCAGTGTATTTAATTTTTTGTTACAACTATTTATTTATTGAAATTCTATACAATCGTAGACGCCTTATGGCAAGAAAGATAATTATCCATTAACCAGGATTCTTTTGGTCTCAAGGTACGCCAGACTTTATGAGAACTTCAAGATCAACTTTGTTGTGTGACGAAAGTCCTAGACTAAAACTAGATGTGATGCCATTAAATGCAACAAGGCAAAAGGTATCACAAGATTAGCCCACCACTCAGATTCACGACATGGAATGTTTCATCTTTCATTACAGTTGTCAAATGAATGGGGTATGCAAAAAAAATTATAATATTTATTGTCAACTTAGTGAATCAACCAGAAGCAAATAATTAAAGAATTTATAAGAATTGGAAACTTCAGAAAACAATTTAAATGAAAGCAAAGGTGAAGCGGGGAAATTATGGTGAAATATTATATCAATACGCTTGCCATGTATAATTTTAAAAAATTAATATACGAAAAGTAAACTTTTGCAAAGTTTGTCTAGATCACTTTTTTGGAGTTATAGATTTAGTGAAGATTTAGATGAGATCCAAGAAATATTAAACTAAGTAACGCAAGTAACTTATTTTAAAATTAGATCACCCATATCATAATATGGTTTGCTCGCTGCTTACTGTTAAATTGACCAGATGAATCATCACTTTCTAGCCTATCTCTAACTGATTGTTTGCTTCCAATTGTTCACTCTGAATCATTATTTATATGGACACCTATTATCCACTACTATACATGGAATGATTTATAGTATGTTTAATCTTGTCTTCTCTTGGTTGATAGTGTGAACGAATAGACAGGTTCAAGAAAACAGATGACTTGACACATAAACTTACATTTGCTCCTTTCAAGCCCCTCAAACGACCTGAAAAGTCATTTGCACAATCACAAGAACATGTAAAACACAGAATGTGCACATGCATTGCTGTTGTCCAGTTCTCTTATCCCTAATAAAGGCAACCTCTAAAATATTCCCTTGTTCCTCAAACAAGGTAGTCGGATTTGACACCTTTTAACCAAAAAATAATTAATAAAGTTAACTGGGTAAGTCTTACATGTTAGTGTTACTGAAAAAACAATCAATATGCACTTAAAGCTTGGGATTTTCATGGACGTAAGTGTTAGTATGCATAAGCTTGATGCTATGAAATGAAGGCTATTAAAGACCACTGCAATATTGTTTTTCCATTTCAAGTAGCGACTTTGAAACATTATTAATAAACTGTAAGAAGTAGAATGATATTTCTGAATATTATCACCATAACGATAGAATTTAATCATTTATGAATCCAACAGAACACAAGGACACAAAGACGTAGTACAAAAGAATCCTATTAGAGGTTATTTCTTAAAATTGAATGTGCATATATCAACAACTGACTACTAAGTAATACAACCAACATCTTTTTCATTGGCGGTCCTTGGAACTGATCTGACAAAAAGCTTAGCAAAATGAGTTCCATCAAATTGGTCTACAAAGGTAAATAATATAAAGATCAGCCTAAGAACATAAAACAAAGATAAGCACAATAATCAAGCTTCAACATAGAAGAAAATGGGCTCCACGGTCAATTCTGAATGAACATAGAAATATTATTTAGAGCTCGTATGGAACAAAGAATGTCAAAAGTAAAATATAAAGTAGCATGTTGACCTGACATTTTATTAGCAAATAATATCCTAAAATATTCATGGTTATAACACTAAGAAAATCAGAAAGTACAATAATGTCAAGATTCTCAATGAAGAAGTAAAAATGAAAACCAGGAGAAAGAAAAAAGAAATAAATTCGAAGTGCAGCAAAGAAACTTTCATAATAGAAATTTTGATTTTGGATTTTTAACTTTCCAAACTTCTCTTCCAGTTACTTACTCAAGCTCCCAGTTAGTGAATATATAAACCTAATGGAAGTTCTTTAATGTCAAAATTTACATCGAACTGATAAGCATCCCTTGGTCTGTATGTCAATTCTTAATAAATTAATACCTCAAATACCAAGCCTTTTCAAATCAAACTATTTACTACCTATCTTACCATATTATACCCTAAGTGTATCACAAATATAGATATGGTTTCTTGTTGACTACATCCTAAGCCCCTTCATCAATTAGTCTCAGCAATAGTTAATCAACCAAAACTTCACCCAACAAAAATACAAAACTAAACCTAAAGCGCAATTAATTCAAGAACATAAGAGCAACCCAGGACTAATATTCTAAATGCAGTTAAAACGAAGAACAACTAATAACATCTAAATTGGAACACCTAAATGCAAACAAAAGCTCCAAAATTCAGTTTACACAAATTCAAAAACTGAATTGTTAAAAGTTAGTTTGTTTTGCTAACACAAATTCAAAAACAGGCTTTTTTAAAAGACGCTCTTGATTGAAAATTAGAGAAGTTTTGTCAAAGGATACCTTCTGTCCAGAGATGGCTTAAGGTGCCATTGATTGATTATTTAAAGCAAACCCTCCTCCATCACCGTCGCCAACACCAATTGGCTGAAACCCTTATCTAACCCCCATAGGTCGAAACCCTCCACCACCACCAATTAGTCAAAGTCGTCCAGCACCAACACCACCAACCCCAAAAATCCTTCATTGTCCCCACGATCAAAATGTCTAAATTCTCTATCACCACTTTCTGGAGGGTAGCTCGAAGGACTATCAAACGGCATTCGATTTTTCCTCCCACCACCAATTCAGAATCAGCTCGTGTAAAGGAAATTGATTCTTGAAGAAGTAGAATTGGACAATCTTAGCAAATCAGAAAAACTGTTGCAAGCTAGAGCCTTCAGGGTTTGCAACTGAGTTAGTTGGAATCTTTCAACCAACTGGAGCCTTAGTTTTTAGGTGGTAGTTAATAACTGAAATGACTCTTGTATTGTATCTATAAATAGCCTAGTTAGGTGATAGAAAAGCAAGTCTCTCGAGAGTGTAAAAGGAGAAGAGAAAGTGAGATAGATTAGAAGGATGAACTCTTGTAAATCTGGTATTAAACTTTCTGGTGATTTCTGATTTTGTAAATCATGTTAGTCTTGGGTTAATAAAGGCTAAGGAAAAGGTTTTTCTTCCTGTTTAAATCCATTCTCAGTGTTTAATTCTTGCTATTAATCGTTTTCTTAAAGTTTGTTGGTTCAATACCGTTTTATTGTATTTGTGCAAATACGGTAAGAGAAAGGCAAATCCGGTTAGCTAATGTTAAATCCGGTAAGCTAGAAAATTGGACATTTTCTTCTTCTCATGCTGGTGCATCTTTGATTACTGGAATCCTTGATTAATTCCAAAGTTAAGGTAGCCTTCAAAAACCCAACAATTGGTATCAGAGCCAGCTTCGAAATATGCAGACAAGAATTAAAGAATAATCCTGGCCAGATCCTTGCTCTCACAATGTCAACATCTAAGTTTGAAGTTGAAAAGTTTGATGGCAAGAATGATTTCAATCTATGGAGGGAGAAGATGATGGCACACCTTGGCAATCTTAGGTTGGAAGAAGCTTTGACAAAGCAATCTGAAACTGATGCTTCAACTAAGGCTGACATCTTGAAGAAGGCAAGAAATACCATCATCCTTAGCCTCTCTGATACGGTTTTAAGGAAGGTTATAAAATGAGAAGACAGCCTTTGAAATGTGGAATAAACTAGAGGAGCTTTAATTGACTAAAGCTTTGCCAAACCGAATCTATTTGAAGCATAAGTTCCATAGCTTCAAAATGGATGAATCAAAGTCAATTGATGACAACATTGATAAGTTTACAAAGCTGGTTTTAGATTTGGAAAATCTTGAAATCAAGATTGAGGAAGAAGATCAAGCCATTTTCTTGCTAAATTCATTGCCACCAGCCTATGATAATCTAAGAGATANCATTGATAAGTTTACAAAGCTGGTTTCAGATTTGGAAAATCTTGAAATCAAGATTGAGGAAGAAGATCAAGCCATTTTCTTGTTAAATTCATTACCACCAGCCTATGATCATCTAAGAGATACCATCAAGTATAGCAAGGAGTCCTTGACCCTAAAGGAAGTTACTGCAGCAGCCTACTCGAAGGAATTAGATCTGAAGCTGAATGGAAATCTTGCAAAGAGGAATGGAAAAGTGTTGTATGTGCAAGGAAGAAAGGAAAGGAAAATGTGTTGGATTTGTCATCAAGAAGGGCACTTCAAGAAGAATTGTCCACAAAGAAACAAGAGGTGG
>CAIGRT010003889.1:0-15647 GCA_903798405.1 Fraxinus platypoda
TTTACATTATCTTTAAACTTCTAAATTTTATGAAAATACCCCCCATTTTTTTTAGAAATTTTCTAAAGTAGGATTTTCTCGTAACGAAAATTTCTAGAAAAATATTCTTAAATTTGGAAAGTTTTGAAATATTATTTTTCGTCTTGTTAATTTGAATAACGCGCAACCAAAAGGTTTCCAAATGAGGAGGGGGTCACAAGTGGACCGCTTAAATCCCAAACTCTTCGAAGATAATTTATATATTTTTGACAAAACCTTTCAATCTTGCGAATATGCAAATCAAGAAAGCTCAAACAATAAATGGAACTTGAGATATCTTTAAAATATAAATTTTATAATTGACAAATTCTAAAACACCACCTGAAGCTAGAACTAAACACACAAATGTGTAGAATAATAATTTGGAGTCAAGTTTAAAATTATTATTTAATTATTTAAAACAATCATTAATATCAATCATTTAAAAGAAAAAAAAAATCTATAGTTTTTTTTATAATAATAACAGTGTGGTTACTGTTCATGTGAACAGTGCGCGCACTGTTCGGCACCGTCCACATGAACAATACCGACACTGTTCACGTGAACAGTGAAAGTGATTTTTTTTAATTTTATAGGAAAGTAGAACCTTTGCTCTGATACCAAATTGTAATACCCAAATTTCATAAACACTGAAGTGTTATCAAAAATTCAATTTTTTTGTATCAAAGACGTAGCGATAAAATAATATTCTTTAAAATAAAAAAATAACTGGAATATCCATAAATTTAAACTAAACATGAAAATTGTATCGTTAAGAAAATAACATAATCGCTAATTAAATGACGTGTTTTTGAACAAATAATACTGACTATTAAATTAAAGGAAAAAACTTAATGTTTTTATTTTTTCAATTCCTCTACAGTTCGCATCACCATCCCATCACTGTTCTAATTGACCCGAACTAACAAGTAAAATTTTGTAAGAGTGAGTATTTAAAAATACACAATAAAATACATGCACTTTCCATACACAATTATATAACAATAAAATAAACACTTCATACTACTCTTCTCTTATAGAGTACATCAGTGACCAAACAATACACACATCTTAGGTCATCTTAAATTCTCCAAAGATTTCATATCTCTTAATAAAGAACCCGAAGGTCCACCGGTAATTCATGTATAAATTACTAAATATAAAAGTACAAGGAAACGAACCACTTGCACATAAGTATCTTACCTTGATTTTGAAAAATTAAAAAGAATAAAATCTTTTACGTAAAAGTTCTCCTTTTATTTTTCTATGCTTTTCCCTCTTCTTCTCTCTCTTTCTACCGTGACTCTCTTTATCTTTTGTGGTGAAATAATGAGAATTTCTACAATATTTATAGTTGAAATTCTCAATTGAGTTTGTATCCAACTAGAATTGAAAAACGATATAATATAAGGAATTTGAATAAGAATTGATTTCAAATAGTAGAATCATGATTACTATTAAACTTTATCAAATTACAAAAAGATTATCATTATCAAAATCCACATTTATATCTCAAACGTGTTTCTACCATAAAAACTCAAATCATAAACCAAGTTTAATTGGATTACAATTAACCTTTTATCGTAATTAAAATATCAAAAGGTTATCAACACATGGCCTGCCAATATTATTAGCATTCTTAATTTTTCAAGATTCTATATAACCTTATTTTCCTTTAACCAACTCTTACTTGTTTGATCTTTGTCCAAACAAAAAAATTTCTTGTATCAAAGACTCTTAATTAATTAGGAGCTACAATATGAGCTCAATATTGATATATTAATTATCACTCTATCGATATATAATTATTTGGCTCAAATAAAATATGAATTTAAAACTTATTTCATTTTAGTTCTCTTTTTTTTTTTCAAAATATTAAATACATAGTATATAAAACAAATAAAATTTTATTCTAAAATTTTTGGGACGTTAAAGATGTGACTCATTCCATTAGTACACTTAGAAGACTTATGGCAAATCCAGGACCTGAACATTGGGTTGCTTTAAAATGGCCGTTGAGATATTTGAAGGGATTTTCACAATTCGGTTCGTCCTTTAGTGCCTATAATGAGGGTGTAGTGCTTAAAGGCTTTGTAGATTCGGACTTTGCTAGCGATAGGGACAACAGAAAATCCACTACGACTTATATGTCCACTCTGTGTAGGACATGTATCAGTTGGATATCCCAATTTCAACTTGTTGTAGCCATATCCACAACTGAGGCTGAATATGTTGCTGCAACTGAGGCAATAAAATAGGCTTTATGGCTTAAGGGTTTATTATCTAAAATTAGTGAACTCTGTAATCTTCTTGTTATATATTCAGACGGTCAAAGTGTTATTCATTTGTGTAAAAATCCAATTTATCGTGGAAGAACTAAATATATTGATGTTAAATTGCATTTTATTAAAGATGTAGCTTTTAAAGAAGTTTTATTTGAGAAAATTGCTACTCAATTTAAACCAGCTGATATGGGTACTAAGGTACTACCTCTAAACAATTTTAAGTCTTGTTTGTAAATGTTGAACATTGATACTGGTTAATTTTAAACAGGAACATGCACTAAACTTGATGCAGTGTGGGAGATTCATGGAAGTTATAGCAGTCTAGTAGTTTATTAGGATGAAGCAATAAGCTGCCTTTATAACCCACTGACATTAAGGTGGAGATCTGTTAGGGCTGTGGTGCTAGATCCAACCTAATACATTGGGCTATGATGAAAAGGGCTTGGCCCATGTTCCTATACTGTTGCTCGATAACATTAATTGATGAAGCCCAGTGAAACCCAGGCCCAATATTCAATCCAGATAGAAACGAGTTTGGTAAATGCGACTTTGGTTGTTTTACCTTATAACTAAAAGTGCAAGTTACTCTGGACCGTTGGATCAATTGTTGCTTCAATCTCTATATATTCTTTTGTTTTGATTGAAACCCTCTTCTCGAGGGTTTTCTAGAGTATTCGGTCTTCTCTTTTGATTTGAGTAACTCTTTAATCTGTTTAGAGAGTGGGTTTTCTTGGTGAAATTCGATGAAAGATTATATTTGTTTGATGGTCACGTTGAGAAGAGGTTGCACATTTTCTGTAATTGTAAGCGTTATTGGGTGAATCTGGGTTATTCCGTGTTAATGCAGAAGGGTAAAATATCTCTGAACCTTCGATCAAAGATATCTTGGTGTCCAGTAGTTTGAATAGTAAAGTGTTGTACAGAAACACGTTGATCTATTTTTCTGTACATCTATTTTCTATAATACAATGATATATTTCAATAGCAACATCTAATTAAAAAAAATCCAGAATTCTTTAAAGCACAGGAGAAAGTTGCATTATGCAAAAGAAATGATAGACAAGATTAATAAGATCAGGTTTATCTTTAAGGTTGATGGTCAAAGGTTTGAGTAATTTTGTCGACCTAATTCCTATTATTTTTTCTTTAAAAACAAACTTTCTAATAAGTGGTTGATTGTACTGGAAACAAACATTTTCGTTGTGGAATTAAAAATGAATTTTTTTTTTCAAGTAACATAACGCAATGAAACTAATTCAATACATTACAATAAATATTGCCTACAAATTTTCATACTTTGCAATTATCATATAAGAGCATCGGTATTATTGTTGTCAAATGCATCATTTCTAATATACCCAATTAGATTATCATTCAATCTTTGATTTCCATTCCATAGTGGTTCAGAACATGGGTTGAGTGTTTTAAGGCGTCTGGCATTGAAGTGGAAAAAAGGGTCGTTGATTGCCGATGTAGGTGCACATGAATTGAGTAGAAAAAGAAATTTTATTTTATTTGATAAAAATGGCAAACCTTAAGTAATGGGAGAATGGGATTTGAAGCTTGAGAGAAGTGAAAAGCAGAAAATAGAAGGAAAAAACTTGTGCAAATACGTGAAGAGTAAAAAATAAATAAAGATTAAAAACTAAAATCTTCCCATGTTCCCATTCTCCCATATATATATACTTTAAAATTACGCAACAAAACTTGTTCATTAACAAAGAAGGCAGACAATCGTAGAAATTTGAAAAGCTATCTTGAATACAAAAAATCCACAGTGCAAAAAGCCAAATGCAAGGAAATATCTAAAATTACCATAAAAACGACCAAGAAAACTCCATAAATCTAGAAATTTTACAATCGTTCAAGACTAGTATTTATTCGAAAATTTTGTTTTCAGAACTATTATCGCTAGACAGGGGCGGAGCCAGAAAATTGGTTCAGGGTGGGCACAGTTTAGTCGACCCCGAACTCTGAATTTTTGGTCATGAATTTAGTGATGATAAAAATATATTTTTTTGTACTCCAATCACTGTGTGGATTTTTTTGTATAGATTTTATCCCTTTTATGCATTATAAGAGTTTATATTATTTATTCACCAGCTTTAGAACTAGAAGCACAACGGATTAAAAGGCAGAAGAAACAGGAATAAAACCAGCCAGCAAGAAAAAAGAGCCCAAAAGCTGAAAAAAAAAAAATAAAAAATTCTAGAAGTTCAGGATGGGCCTGTGCCCATCCTGGACTGTATGTGGCTCCGCCACTGNAGCTTTAGAACTAGAAGCACAACGGATTAAAAGGCAGAAGAAACAGGAATAAAACCAATCAGCAAGAAAAAAGAGCCCAAAAGCTAAAAAAAAAAAAAAAAAAAAAAAATTCTAGAAGTTCAGGATGGGCCTGTGCCCATCCTGGACTGTATGTGGCTCCGCCACTGTCGCTAGATAATAACTATATCTGTGAGGTTCTCAGTTTAGATTGTGAGGCAAGAGGCGATGGAGTTATCTGCAGTGGTAAGTTATGAGGTCGGAAGAGCAATAAGTTATTACCCTGTGCTATGGTATCGTTGTGAAATATTAGCGTGCGTTTGATTTGCTATTTTCAAGATGTTTTCAGTTTTCAATTTTGCAAAATATCGAAAACTTGTTTGCTATGATATTTCTGAAAATAAATTTTCTAAAACAATGATAAACTCATAACATAAAACTCAGAACGCATTTTTTTTTTCCGTTTTGAGTATGTTAAGTAAAAATTCTGAAAACACTCAAAATAAAAAAAATAAGCATTTAAATAAAATTTTAAAAATTTAAATATAAAAATATAAAATTCGAACAAGTAAAATTTAAAAATTTAAAAATCTACAAAATAAAAAAAAATAAAATTCTAAATAAATTCTAAAAAATAAAGATTATAAGAAATTCAAATTCAAAATTTAAAGTAAAAATACTCTTAAGCTCTTAGTAATTATTTACATAAAAAATCTAAAAAAGTATTTAATTGAACACGGATAAAAATATTTTAAATCCACGTCACTAATTTTTATTTTTATTTTCTATATTTTGAACTCAATTTAATTATTTTTATTTTACTTTTGTAGCGAAAAAAAATATTGTAAGATTCACCAACTTAAAAATGTATATATTACATGATAATATATTAATATAAATTTTTTTTATTTTTACTAAAGAACAAATTTCATTGAATAAATGTCATAAAATGTTTTTCAAAATGTCAAATCAAATGTGTTTTCTAATTTTTTGCTTTGAAAAATAATTTTTCAAAATGACAAATCAAACGTATTTTTAATATTCTTAAAATAGACTCTCAAAACAGAAAATTAAAAATGAATGCAAAACTAAAAACTGAAAACTGAAATACAAACAAAACGAGCCCTTAAGGGCTGTTCTCTTTGTGTTTCTGTTTTGTGTTTTGAGTTTTGAATTCATTTTGGGTTTTGGGTTTTGAGTATTCATTTTGAGATTGTTGAAAATGTGTTCTTTAAGCATTTTGAAAATTTGTTTTAAAAACACTTAAAACGCGTTTTGAAAATTTTGGCTTGATTATAGCTGAAAACATCCAAAACAACAAATTTGTCGTTTTGGGTTTTCTTTGTAAATTTTTAACTTGTTTTCAAACACGCGTTTTCGAAAATAGGAAAGAGAACGTGTTTTCATTGTTTTGGAAAATCGAAAACAGAAAACGATTTGAAAATGGTAAAGAATGTTAATTTTTTTCCCATTTTCAGAAATGTGTTTTCGAAAACGGGAAAGAGAACGCGTTTTCACTGTTTTGAAAAATTAAAAACAGAAAACGGCTTGAAAACGACAAAGAGAACAGGGCCTTAGTCTTTGGGTCCAAAGTTGGTGTGGGTATGTGTTCGACCAAATCAGTGATCACTGCTTTGACCTGAGACATGAAGTGATTCATATGCAAGTAAATCGAAAGTCGACTCTCCTTAATGCTCTCAAAAAACTAACAACATGTAAACATAAAGAGACTAACATATGCCTTTTCACCTTGTTCGGCTATAACTCTCGTTGAAATCAAAGTATAAATTCAGTAGAATTCAATATCATGTTTATCAACGGCCAATGCAAGCTCATAATCCACTTCCAAGTCACTACATACATCTTTTTAGGTTTACAGTTTATCACCAAGGCAATATAGACATCATACACCTAACGATATACAAATATTCACCAACATCAACGGAATAACATATTTGTTATTGAAAATGCATATAGAGAATGACTAATCCTACTTTCACTACAACAAAACTGTGATTTCGCAACAAGATTTTTTGTGACATACAAAAAGTTGTCGCAGTAAGTGACTTAACGTGACACATTTTTAAAGTTTGTCGCAAAGATTGTGATGAAAAAAATGAGTACCAAATTATATAAGGCGACATAAAAAGTTATCGTGAAATGTCAAAATTACAACAAAAAATAAAGAATGTCGCCAAAAATATAAGGGAAGCACGGCACCAAAATATTTTTGGTAGGAAACTTACAGTGACAAACTTTAATTTTCTCGCAACAAAGTGCTTGTGATGCAATATGGTCTACTTTTTGCGATATAAAATATTTGTTGCTAAAAATTCTCACTACAACAAAATTGTGATTTTACGACAAGATATTTCACGACATACAAAAAGTTGTCGCAATAAGTGATTTAGTGCAACACATTTTTAAAGTTTGTTGCGAAGATTATGGTGAAAAAAGTAAGTACCAAAAAAATATAAGGCGACATAAAAAGTTGTCGTAAAATATCAAAAGACGCGACAAATAATAAAGATTGTAGTAAAAAACATGATGGAAGCATGGCCCCAAAATAATATTTGGTGGGAAACTTATTAGTACAAACTTTTATTTCTTGCAATAATTTGTGTGTGATGCAATATGACAGTGTAAATTGTTACGAAAAAATCTAGGGATGAAGGAAAAAAATTGTGACAAGTATATTTGTCATTGCTCTAGATTGTAAGGGTATTATCTTGGCATTCATATTTGTTGTCTAATAGTTTTTGTGTTGAATATTTTTGGATTGATTTGCACACTTCCGAAACTTGAAGAGGATCAATTTTGGATGACTTTTAAGATTCGGGGACTAGTGTGGAAGTCTTCGGGAGTTGCGGGATGATTTGAGGTAGGACCAAATGACATAATATTGAAACCTTGGAGACCAAATTGCAAATTGAAGAAAACATGTTCCTAAAACGCTTTCTACCCTAGCCGAACTCAAAACTCATCTATCTCCATCTCTCTCGCCTCGTAATTGAAATCTCTCTCTCTCTCTCTCTCACACACACACACACACACACAGCGTTACCCACCTCCACCCCGTGCCAACCACCACCACACCAGTCGCCTGCCAAGCCACGTTTGTTAGTCTTTGCTTTAGAATTAAATTAAGTTTTTTCTTGATTTATGTGTATCTTTGATGTGTACAGATTTTTATTACCTTTTTAGGTTAAGTTTTCATTTTTTTTCTATAGAAGTTTTCATTTATTGTTATATATTGATGAAAGTACTCTTATTTAAAGTTTATTTATAATTTACTCTCTCTCTTTTTTTATTCCTTACAAGGGTTCTTCATTTTAGCCCTTGTTCTGTGTTGTTCCCTTTTTAGTTTTGAGTTGCAAATTTTACATCAATTTTACTAAAATATTTTATTATGAAGGCTTTAGATTGTTTACAATTTATGATTTATTAAGAATTTAATTTTTGAGCTATTTTCGTTCTTTATGTTGAGATTATTATCTGGTTCCCTTTTTCTCGTTTGATACTGAAATATTACAAGCAAATTAATGAGCTGTCATTTATCTTAAAAGATTTGGGTTCGAGATTGTTTTGTACTTGATCTTTTGTTGAAATTCCTGATAGGTATAACTTAATTGGAATTATTTGAACACCGATTCCTGTTTCCTGTTTTTTCATTTGAGTACCTCCTTTGTTCATGCATAAACAGAGCTTTATCATAACTTTAGGATTGCATTTTACACTCGTGAAATATAAACTTGGATGCAAAATTCCAAGGGAGAGTTCTAGGAGGAGGAAAAATTACATATCTCATTTGCAATTCCGTAAGAATAGTTTGTTTGGGTTATCAACCAATATGTATTCTTGAGTGAAGGTAGTTATCAGTTTCAAAATTTGAGTAAAATATATGATCTACCCTTATTGTAATCCAGTATAGAATAGGCGTCTTCTTGTTGACTTGTGTGCTTTGAGAATGCAACTACTCTTGGTGATCCTTTATCTTATCTTGAGTTAATGGTTGATGTGATGTTTAACATAAGTTCCCTCATCCCCCCTCTTCTTTATATATGAAGGTTCCTAGTACAATGCTGCCTCTGTTCAATGGAAATTTTGTCATCTACATGTGGTACATGTGCTGATAGAACTGAAAGAGTTCAAAGCGTTAAGGGAAACAAAACATTGGGTGCAACTCAGACAAGTTCCTATACGGAGGTACAAAATACTGCATTTTAAATTTTTTTAGGAAAGATTAAGTGCCATTCAGTTGGAATTGTCTATATGAATGTCAATGTCACTGAATGTTACCGTACCATACAATCTCTTTTCTCATACCCAAAAATTTACTTGCTAGGAAATTTAGTGCCATTCAGATAGATCATGGCGATTGAATTGTGTAATTCTCTGCTACAATGGAATCATAAACTTCCTTTTCTTTTAGTCTCTGAATAGTTCTTCCGCCTTTGTTTACCCAGAAGACGTGGCAAAGATAGCGACTTTCACAATGGCACTGAATTAAATAGGGATCCTGATAGTCCGCTGATAACAGGGATCCTTATTTATGTAAATAGTAAAGATGATAATGATATTGCAAGTAAAATATTCTTTGTGTATTTTGTTTCATTTTTACTATTAGGTAAGTCCTATTTTATTTTTTAACGACTATTTACGCCTTTTTCCCTTTTCTACGTAGATTCCAATACAGATGATGCATCTACTGAGAGTTGATAAATGATTGATAGGAGATTGAGGATCATTACAACATTCTCTTCACAAGATTTGGCATTCCAATTTGAAGACAATAATACAATTTTTTATTTATTTTTTGTATAGTTTGGAATCATTTATATTTGATTAATTGTACATTGAAGCACTCTTTTTATTAAGTCATGAGCTATTTTTAATGAGTAAGTTATATTTTCAAATAAATGTGTACTGTTGTAACAATTTTACCGTGATATATTGTTGCAAAATAGCATAGGTAACAAACGTTTTATGTAGTATTTGTAACAAATATTTTTCTAGCGATTTTTTCTTTGAATAATTATTGCGACAAATTGACTTGTAGCCCATTTATTTTTTCGCATATATATATATTGCGACAATATTATGGTGATGAATATCATGTTGCTAATTTGTACTTTTTGCGTCAAAAAATAATGTTGTGACTTTGTTTATGCGATGAATGATTGAAAGTTATCGTAAAATACATTCTGTGACTCGTATAGCGCGACAATGCCTTCAACAAACATCTTGTTGTCACTAAATTACTTTTGCAACGAAATCTTGATTTTTGAGATAACATTTTTTTGTCGCGAAATCATAGTTTTTTTTGTGGTATTTCTTTTTGAAATAGAAATGTCATCATAGACTAGAGTGGCTTTGGAGTTAGACCATTTGTTGTAAAATTCAAAGTCTGATATAGGATTTTGATTTTTGAAATCTGAGAAGCTTAGAAGTAGCTAGGGCGTCAATTTCTCATCTTCTCCTTTGTCTTCCTCCATTTCTCTCTACCACCCAATTTTTCGTAGATACCAGTAAATTCTTAGGTGGTTGAACACAAATTAAGCTCCTTAGGCGCTCAGAAGAATAATGAAAAATGAAGTTCTTAGACTTTATTAAAACTTTAAATCTCAAGAACTTGAAAACCCTTTTCTGTATTGCCAAGATCCTTCAGTCAAATCACCAAGAAAATTATAAAGTGCAGAACATACATTGATTCATTAGGAATGATTCTTTATTACTAGATCTTTAATTGCATATTCTTGATTACAACTTCTTGATTTTCTTGATTGCAGGTTTTAGACCTTCTTCTTCTATATGCTTTCTCTTGATATTCTTTTGTTGATAGGATGACACAAAAAATGAGAATTCACATACGATTTGGGAACCATAACCTTATATATATAGGAAAAATTACTGGAAAACATGGATTTAAGGTTTCATTATTCAAGTGATTAAAAAATTTATCAAAAATTAGATTGCGATGGTGATGAGTGTCTTTTACTCATCATATTACTACTACTTAATCTTGATATTTCGTTCGATTCTTAGAGTTTTAAAACGTTTTGATTTGTGTTTTCGTGTTATTTTATAAGTAGGTGAATTGGTGTGAACGGTGCAAAACTTGAAAAAAAGAGTGATGTTGACATGAATCAAGGAGAAGTTGATGTTGATTTGGTGAAACTTGATAATTGGAGGCTAAATTGAAAGAAAGAAGAGAATGACGACGAAAAATGGTGAAATTCATAGTTTGAGAACTCAATTACAACTTTTCAATAGTTGATTCGGACCACAAAATGATAATTGAAGATTGCTAGGAGTCAATCGGATGCAATTAAAAGTCAAAAATGATGAAATATGATCAAAATATTTTCACAAATCAATTTTCAACAACACAAATATATTCCAAATTTTTAATCAGAGATTGAGACCCATTTTGACATAGTAAATTTTCGAATTGCAAAATGATATCTGAAGCAAAGTTATAGCCCTTTGAATTATCTTTCCAACACACTTTGAATAATCTAAATTGGATATTAGGAGAAAACGTTATGATAAAAATATTGAAAATGTGTAGTGTTGATTTTCTACCCGAAAGTGTTTTTTAAGCCCAATTCGACTCCAATTCCTCTTGGGACTTCAAGATGTTATAAATATCAATTAAGTGGACCTTTGACAACTACAGTTCAACCGGCAATCATCAAGGAATCAAGGAGAAATCAAGAACAATATTGCAAAGGAGATCAAAAATCTATCAAAACTAATCTTTTTTATTCTCTCTCTAATTTGTTTATTTGAATCTGATTTTTTTATTTTTTTTTTGGCTTCCGTTATGTACTAAACATCTAATTTAAAGTTTGATGTAACCAAAACTTGAGACTATGGTTTGATTTTATTATAGTTAATTCTTTGTAATTTTTCAATCATGTTTATTTTTGTTATTTACTCTTAATACTTTCAATTAATTGGCCACTATTCTTAATACTTTCAATCAATTGGCCACTAATTGAATGATTTGATGCTAGTCAATTTTGGCACTCGAAGAAGAAAAATTTAGACGCGATCATTGAATAATACAACATAGGAAATTATAGGTTTCGAGAGAAAGTATAATTCCTTTGAAGCATGCTCCACACAAGAACAAAAAACTTGATAATTTTTAGATTTTAATTCGGAATATAGATATTGAAAGTGAAATATAGGAATAATTTTTACTCAGAACTTGAGAGGGAGAGTAGAATTAAATAAGGGGTTTTGCTTATAAACTTAAAAAGATTGATTAGAAATAATTATATAATTGAGAATCATATTTGAAAGTTAGATGAAATCATAACCCTAGGTTTTCTCATCTTGGTTATTCTTCCAACTTGCATTTAATTATTGAATTTGTCACTATATTCACCACGTTAACTTAGTTAAAATCATTGATTCCAAATTTCATTCATCTAGATAAAATAAGAGCTACATAATTATAGTACTTGATAGAAATTTAATATCAATCCTAGTGTGTTCAACATTCGTACTTGATCTTTACATTACAAAACTTGACACTGTACACTTGCGATATATTTACGTTATAGAAAACGTGTAACAGATGGATATGGTTGATTGGAGAAGCGGTATAGAGTGAGATCTACCGAATTGGGAATGGGGCATTTGCGTAGAGAGAGAATTTGTCTAGAATTCTAGAGGAATTGGATTTTCTAAATTTCTTACATAATAATATCTTACAAATATAAGTAATATATTATTGTTATTTATCACCTAATTTTTGAAATGTATTTTTGAATTTGTTAAATGTGAAATTATATACTTATAGCATTGTAGTTATGTATTTTTTTCCCTATATACATTCAAAAGAATTTCGGTTCATCATGAAATACAACCCTAAATCAATTGGTCTCTACACATATTTATGCACATATTTTAATTAGATGCCCAAAGCATATAACTTTAATTCTTTATTAGATCAGTTCAAATGGACTTAACCTTAAGATAACCTTTAATACAACTACATATGTTGGCCCATATAACAAATTAAAACTTAACAATCTTCTACTTTGTCCACATAACAACCTTATGACGTGAAAACTTTTACTATCATAAACAAAAAAATCTCCAAACAATCTTGTCCATTGATTATATCAATATATGATCAAAGCGATTTTTGTTACAAGTATCATAACTAAACACATCATTGGTTACGTGTATCAACACAATCAAATGAAATGATCAAATATGAATTTGTAGCATGAAAATTACATGTAATGTGATACAAACATACATATTTTCAATTGGTCATGCCTTATTCTTTAATGAGATCAAACCAAAACTTTAATTAGAGTGAAACTGAACTGAATACTTTATTTCTGAAATAAATTAAATATCCATGGATAACATTGTGTATCTAAATAGACAACGTCCAAAATGCAAACTTCCATTAAATTAGCATATGTAAGCAGTGTGCTCATAAAAGACTTTGGGTGGTAACCCTTTAGTAAATGGATCTGCTATTATGGAGTTTGTCCCAATATATTATATAGAAATCTAACCACTTTGAGCTTTCTCCTTAGCAACTAGGAACTCGATGTCAATAAACTTTGACATCATCGAGCTCTTATTGGAATACAAGATTGTTGATTTATTGTCACAAAGTAACGTAAGTGGTCTTTCAATTCCATCCAAAACGCGTAGTCCAATAATAAAATTTTCCAATCAAATTCCATGATCAGAATTAGAATATCTCAAATTGATCATATTTCATGTATATGATCATGTAATCCTTTGTTCTCCATAGATACCGAATAACCCGCTTGGCTATTTACCTAATATCCATATCAGAGTTACTTAAATATGTGCCCAGCATTCCAACAATAAATGCTATATTCGGACGTGTGCAAACATAAGCATACATTAAACTACCAACTGCTGAAGCACAATGAATTTTTGTATTTTTTTTTAAGTTTATCCTTAAGGTATTGATTGGGACTAAATGTTATTGTCTTTCATGGATTTTATCTCTTCGTTCATGATATCAATCAACTCTTGAGAATTATTCATTTGTATGACTTGATGAAAATTGATTGAATCTTTTTCCATCAATCCAATGCCATCCTCATTTTCATGAAGAAAGACTATAAAGTCATCCAAAATTGTTTTTCTCATTTCTCTAGTGTCCTTAATGGCATTTGTTCTTGAGGTTCTTGAATTTTTTTTTTTTTGGAACAATCTCATGATTGTATATAAGGGGTTCTGTAATTTATCTTGATCCGAAATTACTTATTGAACAGATCTGGAACAAGAATTCGTCCTTAGTCTTGATTATTGTCAATTGCAATAGAATGGATAGTTATATATTCCTCCTTAAAGAAAAAATCATTAACCTTAGAACATTTATCTTCCCCAGCAAACTCCACATCTTCAAAGAATCGGACATTTTTTCATTTAAAAAATGACCTGATAGTGGGATCTTAAAAATTTATAACCCCTTGACCTCTCAGAAATACAATAAAATAGCTACGACGGTTTTGGAGTCTAGTTTTCTTTTATTTGGACTATAAGGCCTTGCCTTAACTGGACAACTCCAAATGTGCACGTGCTTCAAACTTGGCTTCTTGTTTGTCCAAAGCTCATAAGGGTGACAGTGCTTTACTTGAAACTTTATTGAGAATTTAGGCTACAATCTTTAATGCTTTTTCTTAGAGAGATTTCGATAAGGTGAGATGACTAATCATACTCCTTACCATGTTCTTAAGTGTTTTATTTTGTCTTTTAGTAACACCATTCATGCTGGGGGGATCCTAGCACGATGTACCGTGGGGCGATTTTTGATTCCTCTAGAAATTTAGCAAAAGGCACTGGACGTTGTTCTTGTGATCTGTCATAAGTATTCACCACCAAGGCCAAATTTGACGTGTTTTATTTTTTTGCTATGTTGATTTCCAACCTCAACCTTGTATGCTATGAACATGTATAGTGATTGAGATTTCTTATGAATGAGATGCGTTTAGCCATAACCAGAAAAATCATCTATGAACGTAATAAATGATTGTTAACCATTTCAAGAAGTCGAAAATAATGGCCCACAAATATCCGCATGTATTAATTCTAAGACGTCCGAAATCATATTGTCACCTAATCTTGTTATGTTTGCCTATTTCCCATTAATGCAAATAACGCGAACACTCAAGTCTGAAAAAATCGATGATATCAAGAATTCCTTCTAACCCAAGCTTCTCGATTTTCTTTCGAGAGATGTTACCTAAGAACTTGTGCCATAACAAAGCGAAATTTTCATTGATTAACTTATGTTTAACACCTCATAAATTCACATACAAGGTTTTATTATAAGGGACAATCGTACTAAGCAAATATGGTTATCATAACCAGATAAAGAACTAGTACCCACAATATTTGAATTAAGAATAAAAGACTAAATTGATTATTTCTAAATGAACAAGAATAATCGAATTTGTCCAATGTAGAAATAGAAATCAAATTTCGTCTAAAATATGGTACCGCAAATGTCTCTTTCAAATCCAAATAATAATCAATCTTTAATAATATAACCTAAAAGTCCCTATATCCTAACCTTTAACTGATTTGCTATCGCCCATATAGATGAATCTTTCAGTATCAATTGACTTTCAACTATTTGTGTAACCCTGCATAAACACACTTATCGAGTAGCGGCACCGAAATTTATCCACCAATTTTGTCTTGGTATTGAAACTAAATTAGCCATAGAACAAACCGAGGTGAGAAGTGTCATTTTCTTTACACTTCATGGTATTTAGAACAGTTCCTCTTCATGTGTCCAGATTTTCACAAAAATAATAGCTAGATGATTCATCATTTTTAGGCTTTTGCCATTTTTTTAGCTGAACCAGATGCAGTCTCCTTATTCTTTCTCTTCTTGAACTTACACTTAGAGGTACTTGCCAAGTGAACACTTTCAATTCTTTCTTACTTTAACCTTTCTTTTTGGATTAATTACCCCAATAGTCACTGAACTTTACCGAAAGTTTCCACCAGGTCACTGAACTTTAAAAACTACGTGGTTAGCCACTGAACTTTCGAAACTGCAAT
>CAIGRT010003895.1:0-13488 GCA_903798405.1 Fraxinus platypoda
TGTGTGTGGTCTTCTGGCCCTTTCAATGTTATCGCACGAAATTCTAGCCAATTGAGTTAGCAAAATTTATTTATTTCTACTTACAAATCTCTAGATAGGTGAAGTTGAAAAAAATTCCTCCAATCAAAGAAAGACAAGAATGTCTAGCCAATTAAGTTTACAAGGGAACTCTCATTTCCTACTCAAATAAAAGGTCAATATTCTCTTAATTTTGAAATTGCATAACGAAGCGGTATAGTTATTTGATCTGGTTATATCGTTTTGACTATATCAATTTATGATAGATAAATATTTGTTTGAATGTAATTTATTTTCGCTCAATAGTTCAATACAATATTCTGGAAAAAAAAATTGCATTATTATTCTTGGAAAAAAAATAATCTACATCAATATTCCAAAAGAATATTGTACTATTACTCGAAAATGAATATTATATTTGTATTATTTTATTGCTCTTAAAGAGCACAACTTTACAATCTTTAATATTCTCGAAGAATATATTTATTTTCTTAAATTAGCAAATATATTTAATGATGTTTATGCTCCTAACGAAGCATAACTAAAAATTATATTTATTCTAAACAAATATGATGTTGATGTTCTCAAAGAAACACAAATTTTATAAATATTAACATTATATTAGAAAACATACTCCTAATGAGTTAATGTTTCTAAATAACGTTTTGTTGATACTCTTGGAGTAGCACAACGTTATTTATATTCTAAAAATAATATTAATTGCTCTTGAATACTATGATATTACAATTTTAATATTCCAAAAAAATATTGACCAATTGCTCATGAAGAAGCAATAGTAAAATCATTTTTCAAACAAAAAAAAATGATGATAATAATAATATTTTATCGTATTCTTGAAGTGGCACATGTCTCGAAAAATATTATCTGCTCCAGAAGAGCATGGCATTACAATTTTAATATTTCAGATGAAAATATTTTTGTTGTTCATGAAGAAACACAAATTCTGACATTATAACATATTGAAAATTATTGTATTAAGAGCAAAACTTTAAGAGTTTTAATTCTCGAATAATATCATTTTGTGTTCTCGAAGTAGTAAAAATCTCAAAAAACATTACGAGATTAAGAGATGTGATTTACATGTATAAGTCAAATTCTTGTTACAAGCTAGTCGAATCATTAAGACTTCTGAGTAGGTTGGCCTATTATGTTGTTATTCATAAGGTATTGATAGTTATCATTATTTTTTATTAAATTATTATACTTGGTGCTAATGTCATGAATGAGTGTGTTATTTTGAGTGCATTTATAAGAAATTATATATTTGAAACTCGTGACCATAGAATTTGCTAGAAAAAAATAGTCACGACTTAAACATCAAAGGGCATGTATATTCCTCCTACTAAATTTGTAGAGTTAAATATATATATTATGGTAATTTTTTGGGCCCACATGAAATCCTATCAATTTCATGTATTATATAGTTATGTACATATATATTATTGTTCACATTATATATTTAAAAGTTTACATTGATAAATTCATATTTTTTTATTCACGATTTGCAAGAAAAATTTGAAGCCATGTTATTTATATTACTGAATTTTGCTCAAAATTGAAATTTTAAATTTAATTGTTAAATATCTAAATTCCTTTGAACTATTTGATATCATTGATTTAAACATCAATAATCGATTGGAGTTCAATTTTAATAGATGTTTTGAACATACTATATAGATGTCATTAAATAGTTCATTGTTAATTTGTGTTATATCGGTAAAAAACTATTTTGGCTTTTCCCATTGAAAGAATGACAATAAAGCATTTTATTTTCAATCATTTTAAGTGTATAACGTACAACGTCTATCAAATTAAACTTGTCACAACTCCCTAAAGAAGAAAGAGAAAAATGATAGTGATTATATTTATACAATATTAGGTTCTGCATATCTGATTGAAAGCTCTATAAGAATCAGTGTTCTAAAAGGCGTAATGATTGACGATACATGGAGGCCAACTTATAGGCTAGACGAGATTAGACGAAGCATTTGCGTAAAAAATATTAAGCGCGCATAATTGTGTATAGGCATGCATTAGCGGTCAACGATAAGCCGTCAAGCCACTTGGCTTGGCGTTTTCGCCGCACATCGCGCCTAAGCGCATTTTAGAACATTGATAAGAACTAATTTTATGTTATACGTAGGGATAAATTTTACTATTGTTAGTAATTTGTTCTCTACTAAATTGGAAAAAAAATTGAACATATTAAGTGTCTAAAATATGTATCATAAATTGATACTATACATTAGTACAATTGAGTACTGTATTGAACCTGAAATTCAGTAACCCTTATATTTCATTGTTTGACATATCCAGTTAGACCATCATTAGATCAATAATAATGTGAAATGAGATTTCAAATGAACATTTAACGAAAAATCAGTAGATTTTCAATTCAAAGAATTCCTATATGATGTTTGTTCTTTTTATTGAAAATTGGTCATTGATCGCACTAATTAAAATAGAGACTGAATTCCCTATATTTCTGAAAATTTAATTAGGGTGATATATGGGACACTGTCACCCTCCACGTTGACCATTTAAATATTATTTGTATCTAATAGATTTGATATATCTACTAGATGATTGCATAGTGTTTGCAACCTAAACTTTGCAAAATTACTGCTCAAATTTTAAATTATAAGTATGATTTCCAGATTATACAATCACCATGGTGTATATTTTTAATACAAGTGAGCATATATCTTAACATTTTAGTAAGTTTTATTTGAGATATTTTTCGAATCATCATTTTACTACAGTTATCAAATGTGATAAATATTTCGTATGAAAATGATGTTATTTGAATATTATAACAAGACAACATGAGACATGCTTCACCATAATTGCAATATTGAAAACACTGACATACAAGACATAGATGGCTAGATACACAAAATTTCATTTATTGAAATCAATGGGAGCAACTATACTCTTTTTTCTTAGCTCAAGTTTTGTCTCTTTGAGTTCTTGACAAGGTTTTAACGAGAAGATTATTTTATAATGTATCATTCAAGGAGTAATATTGTAAATTCTATGTTTACAAGTGAATGACGATTATACACACCAACTAATTAATTAAGATCTACTTCTTTTATTGATATTTGAGGTTTGCTTTTTATCACAATCGACTAAAACATCGATTGTTGTCTTTGATATAACTTGCACGAGGGGGGAAAAAATGACATTCTAATTAGTAGGCGAGTTTAGCCCTCTCATTCGCAAGAACTCAACCTAAGAAAGCTCAGCTAACAAATAAATAGGAAAGACAGACAAACTTTTATAAAACATAAAAGGTAGAAATTAGAATGTGCGAGTTTAAGGTACTGAATTAGATGGGTAGCTATACCATTCAATCAATTGATTAAGTGGATATTCTCAAAGTTTCAACTGATCCTCCTCGGATTAATTCCCTAAATGGTCGCTAAACTTTTCTCAAAGTTTCCACGAGGTCACTGAATTTAAAAATTGCTCCCGTTAGTCACTTTAAAACTTGGTATCTCATTCGTCACTCCGTAAACGACACTTGCAAAATTGGAATAATTTGATGACGTTGAGCATGAGTCTACAGGTATGTGACATTTTTTAGGATATTGTTATTTACATCCATAATTATTATATATCCATCCCTATTAAAAGTCAAATTCCAATATTGTTCTTGTTAAATTCATTCTTTTAAACACTACAGATCCACACAAATTTTATATATCATCACACTCTAAATACATCTCTAATAAAATTTCAAAATTTTAAAAAATCACTATATTAATCCAAACTTTGGGCCCGTTTGATTCTCATTATTGTAGAATGAGAATGAAAAATATGGTCATTATTGGACCCCACACAAGAGATAGAAATTCAAAATTGATGGCTTCATGTGATGAATAACGATCATATTTTTTATTTTTATGGATGAAAAATGAAAAATAAACGGATGCTTAATTTTAAATAGTTATCAAAATATTATTATCAACATAATTTATGTCTATTGTAGGTTAATAATAATAAAATTTTAAATTTAATATTTCATACAGAGACTTACGAGCAGAGGTGGACCTACTTGAGGATCAGTGGGGCTGGTCGCCCCCACTCAATTTTCAGATTTCCAGATTAATCTTCAGATTTTCAGATTTTTAATATTTTTTTGTCCAGGTTTTTTTAGGTTTTCAGATTTTTTTCAAAGTTTCTTGGTTTCGTCCCCACTAAACTTCCTTCCTGGGTCCGCCCTGCGTACGAGTATATAAAAACTCTTTTTTTTTACTAGTGCAAAATAGTTATCGAATTAGCTCCTAGGACACCTAGGTTTATAATAAAATAATAAATTACTTTAACTAAATTATCAGTTGTAATTTTAAAATGATATTGAACATTGAACCACAGTTCCAATTTATTAAATATTTTATATAAAAACGGCTAAATATAAAAAATTCAGTATTAAAAGGTGGAGGACGACAGCACCACTTTTCACTGGTAGCCCATGCGAACTTTATCTAGCCTGCCAATTTTGACACCTCTATATGTTACGTAAAGTTATGACGCCACTTTGATTCGGAAACCTTCTTTACAACACGGGGCTAAATAGATTGTGTCATGGAAAAAAAATTAATTAAAGATTCACTAAAACCACTTGGAAAGACATGTCGATAGTTGATATCAAGCTACATTATGCTGATTGTGGCTTATGGGTGTTGAACACTTGTGGGGTGGGGTGTTTGGTAGGGAAGATTTGACATATTTAGACAGTGAAGGTAAATAACAAATAAAAAGAAACTGAAATCCCGTTCATTATTCCCTCTCCAATAAATGTACCTAAAGAACAAAATATCAAAGGCAAGCGAATGAAAATATTCTCCCCTATAATAGAACACTAACATATCAAAAATAAAGGAAGGGAGATAATATTTGATTATCGACTTCACAGTTCCAGATAATAGAAACAGAACTAGCTTTTCAGCTCAGTCAAGAAAGAAAGAAATGGAGAATGAGCTTACAAGCTGAAATGACAACCAGAACAAAATTGGATATATGTAAAATTACAAGTAAAACAGATGGTACCAATTATAATTGGGTTAAAATCCAATTGCTTAGTGCAATAATTTAATTTAAGGAAAAAAAAAATCAAGAAAAATATTGTTCCTCATCTGAAAAATTATACCTGGAGGCTGGAATGCATGCTGCGTCAAGCATCGACCTCCTGTCTGATCTCCTTGATAAGCTCATCCTTGTACTCCTCGAATGAGCCTGGAAAAGTCTCGACAGTGCCATTGTCCACCAGCCAGATTTCACTTCTTTCTTCATCTTCACAAACGCACGATATGAGTCTAGAATCATGACTGACTAGGACAACTCCCCCAGTGAACTCATCAAGTGCATCTGCCAGTGCATCAATGCTCTGCATATCCAAATGATTTGTTGGCTCGTCTAAGAGCAGAATGTGTGGCTTAGACATGGAAATGGAAGTGAAAACCACCCGGGCTTTCTGCCCTCCGGACAATTTGGCAATTGGGGTGAGGTGGTTATGGCTGGGGAGTCCAAACTTTCCGAGCTTTGCACGAACTACCTCCTGCTTGCTGAGTCCCTCTTGATCCGGATGTAGATGGAGAAGATATTGAACTGGTGTTTCATCCATTATAAGTAGATCCACAAAGTGTTGAGTGTATCTACCAATCCTCAATTTCCGACTCCTCCGAACTTCACCCTCAGTTGGAACCAAGTCGCCAGCAAGAAGGTTGAGCAGAGTAGATTTTCCAGCTCCATTAGGCCCAACAATAGCAACACGAGTCCCCATATCAATGCCAACATCAACGTTGGAGAGCTTAAAATCCTCTCGCTTCGGATAACTGAAACTAACTTCTATTAGTTGCAGAAGTGGTGGAGTTAGCTCAGTGGGTTCGGGAAAATGGAACTCCACAGTATAATCTCGCCATCTCTGAGGTGCCTCACTCACAGGCTCATCCTCATCAACCTTTCCCTTAGACTTGTTCTTAGATTGGCAGCAGCAAATTTTGCTCGATCCTTGACCTTCTCCTGCTGAGCACGATTACCAGACCTCCTAGCAGCTTTTACCTGCTTGTCATAAATCTCAAACTTTTTGTTCATCTCTTTACGACGCTGCTCATATCCACTTTCAAAATCGTCGAAATTTCCACGTTCCACGATAGAAATGTAGTTTCAAGTCGTGGAGATGAATAATTTCATTGCAAACTGTATTAAGAAAATCCCGATCATGCGAAACAACAACAAGGGTTTTCTTCCACCGGGTCAAGTACTCTTCCAACCAGAGAACAGCTCTGAGGTCAAGATGATTGGTGGGTTCATCCAGCAACAACAGAGTTGGCTGAACAAAAAGTGCCCTGGCCAAAGAAAATCTCATCCTCCAACCACCACTAAAGGACTTGGTAGCACGGCCCTGCATCTGCGTAGTGAAACCCAATCCAGCAAGAATTTTGGAAGCCTGAGCCTCTGCAGCATCTGACCCCACTTTTCATACAATTCAGCAAGCTTCTCACCCACGTCATCCCCATCGTGATCATCATCTTCAATATCTTCTTTGGTGTCAGCAGATATATTCTGCAAGGATGCAACCTCTTGTCGAATCTTGACAAGTTCTTCATTGGCTGAAACAACTGCTTGAAGTGCTGTTCTATCATCACCTACGACCTCCTGTTCAACCAAAAGTACATCTATGTTTTTAGGAACGGGTATCTTTCTCCAAGCAAGGAGTTTCAATAGGGTAGACTTACCCATCCCATTTGGTCCAACCAATCCATACCTCTTTCCATAAGATATCTTCACAGATGCATTCTTCAAGAGTTCTTTGCCACGAGCAGCCACAGAGAAGTTATCAATTGTTATATCTTTGACATTAGCATCGGCATCATCTTGTCCATCAAGAATAGAAGCCCGGCTACCAATTACAACAGTAAAAGCATCACGATCATCCTCGAGGGCCTCCCGTTTGGCTAGCTCAGCAGCTTGTAAGGCAAACATATCCTTCTTTTCTCGTTTCTTCAACTCTTTGTCACTTACGGCGATTTCAAGAGGCTTTCCATCACTTCTAGTACGCCTGCTTGGCTGTTTGTGGACCTCATTCTGTTGTTGCTCTTCCTCAACATCATCTTCATCATCAGAAGGAGGGAGATCAATATCATCAGTATAAGATGATGGTTTTGGAAGTGCTTTTGATTTGGGCTTGTTAGAAGTTGAGCTTGAGATAGAAGATCCTTTCTTTGATTTATCATGCTTCTGGTCCATGCTGGCAAGCATTGCAGAGACTGAAAGCTTTTCTTTACTGCTCGACTTGGCCTTCATATTATTTCCAGCGTCATCTGGTTTCTTCTTTCCCATTGCGGTGGCAAATCAGTCAACAAAGAATTCTTGTGTTGGCAAGTTAAAAATCACACAAGTACTCTTCAACATGCTGATACTAAACAGTTTAAATGTACAAGGTCCATCACCCCACCCCACCCCAGAAACTCACTCACACCCACAACACAGAAAAGGTAAAAAGCTGTCAATCTAAAGTTCGGCATGTGAAGCATAAGAAAAATATTTCATTCTTTCTTCGAATAATGAGAGCGGATTATCATCATACAAGAAAGACCAGAATAAGTAGTCAGCGGGCATGAAATAAGTAACAGTGAATAAAAAAAGAAAAAAAATGAATAAGACTCCAACTTAGGCTGACTTCCCAGCTTAGACCATCTTGAGGGAAAATTGATGATGCCAGATCAGCTTTCCAGCTACAAGAACAACTACTCCTAACTAGTAAATTAAAATTGGAGTTAATTGTTTCAGTGGCCACTGTACTTTACCCATCGTCACGACTTACCCATTGAACTTTACAATGCTTCCGAATAGCCATTCAACTTATCTCCGTTTCACTAAAATGGCCATCGGATGGATTCCGTCCGTGAACGTGTTGACATGGAAGACGGGAAGCTAATGTGGCCGTTAAAATTGGTAATTTCTTGGACACGTGGAAGACGAATCCCGCAAACATGGCCTTAGTTACAGTGGCCAAAAAAAAAAGGACAAAGGAAGTCTTAATCGTTTCAATTGAAACCAGTTCATTCCCAAATGAAGAACCCACGCCCTAGCTGTTGCCTCCAAATTCCTCCACCCAAGCAAATGTGCCTCCACCTTCAAATTTCAAAGCACATTGACCTTTGATTCAGGTTGCCTTTGTCAATCGCAACGCAATTACCGAACCTAACCCGTAATCACCAAATCGTTTTCGAACACAGACACTCAAAATCAAAATTCGAACAAAGCCATGCAAGTGGTTATTTTCGAACATTAGAGAAGGCGTGCAAATGGATGACGAAAGTAAAGGTAAATTTTTCAGAATGTGCGTGTTTTTGTTTACTCATTGCTACAGATTGAGTTGTCTAGTAAATGGGAAGTGTTTGTTTGACATGGCAAAAAAGAAAACCCACATTTCACCATCACTTCAATCGGTATTTTAGATGAATTAATTCCTTACGTTGAGCTTATTAAGATTTTTGTTCTTAATACCAAAAATGTCCAGAATGTTATTGTTTTTTATTGTATTTTCATAATTGATGCAGTTTGAGTTCTTCGGTAAATGAGTTTGAATTGGGTATTTTATATGAATTTCAGTAAATGGTATATTTGCAGTTTGAGTTGGTCTTTTAGATGCATTTCTTACGTCTTGCTTGTTAACATTTTTGTTCTTAGAACACAGAGATACCAAAAATTTTCAAAAAGTTATTGGTTTATTTTATTTATTGCTGCAATTTGAAAACTCCCAATTTCAACATTCACTTCAATTTCTTACATTTTTGCTTATTATGTGGCAGGTCAGGATGATGATCCAAATTTCGTAAACAGAAATGTGACAAATGGGATTGAAGCGGGGTTGGATGGATGTGATAGGGGAGTGGAGGATGAACCGATCGAGTGTAATGATGTTGAAGTAGATAATTTGGAATGTCCATCAACGGAGGAGCTATTGTCTCAATGCTCTTTCGACGAATAGAGTGGTTATCGATTTCCTGAATTTTCTTTCGATTCAGGAATAAAGAATCCACATTTTGAGGTCGGACAATTATTTAGTTCTGCAGTTGAGTTCCCACATTCGAAGTTAATTTTGAAGTGATGGTCGAAATGCAAAGCATTGATGCAGCTGAATCATCGCGGTTGAGGGCAGACAGAAATGCGAAGATTTCGACGGCCACCTCTTAGTTGAAATGTTTTGTTTTTGGAGCAGTCGAAAATAGATAATTTTGTAAAGATATCTTTTTGAGTCAGTAAAAAAAAGGCACATAAGTAGTAATGACTTGTTTTTGGAGTAGGCTGAGAAAATGCTCTTATTTTGGTTTTTTTGTTGGCTGCTTATGTGTTCCTTTCAAATGCCATCCTTTCAGTTAGGCACATTTTGTTGGCTGCTTAGTCAATTATAATTCTTGATCTCAAGGAATCACTATGTCTCATGTTTACTACTGATACAATATTGGTTGGCTGATATTTTTGTTTGTACAGTTATTCATTATTGTTTGTGAGATGGATCTAGAAAAAAAAACAACCATTTGATCTTGAGATGTGACTGAGGTTACTAAGGTTACAGGCTATATTGCAAGGAGATTGTGATAATACATTATGATCTGTTTTAGGTTACAGGTTATATTGCAGCTAGGCATACACAATTCTTGCTCAATTTTTTTTTTATTTTTATTTTTATGATGATCCTACTGAAGCTGGATCCTAGCATTGTCTTGAATTAAGAGCTTGTTTGGGAGCGATTAAAATCCAATTAAAATTGAAAATATAGTCGTTATTAAGTCTCACTCATCTAATAAAAGTCAACAATAACGGCTAGTTTTTCAATTTTAATCCGATTTTAATCTCTACGAAACACACTCTAAATTTAATTATATATGCAAATCATCTATCAATGGCAAACATCAGATAACACCTAAAGTACTGCAAGTCTAGGCAGGATATAGCTTGTGTTTGAATCTAATTTTGAGGAGAATAGAAATTTTGGAATAGTGATTGATGAGAGAATTTGTGATGAAAAAGTGATGAAAAGTTTTTGATATGTGTGTAATATTATTTTATTTGGAGAATGTGTGGTTGAAATGAAGAATGAGAAATGAATGGGTGTCAAACGGGGGCATATTCAACAACAGAAATTCATTAAACTTAATTTACATAACTTGATCCAAAGTACAGAGATCAATTTGAAACAGAAGGAAGACCTTAATCTATTCCGACATCACATCGAGGTCTCTATGCCCACAAGTACTACAACTACTAGTGTCGATTACATGAGCATTAAGTTCACAGACTACAACGTGCATCATCCATACAATTATGTAGTTGGAAGAAAATCATGGAACTTTTCCCTTTCCTTTCCCGTTGTCCTCGGTAGCTCCCTTTCCCGTACGAATCGTTATGTTGATAGATATTTCCAATTGTTTGTCTTCTTTTAACCGAACGGCTATCTTCAATAGATTCAACAAATCTTCAACCGGATCCTTCGTCTTCGATGTAACACTGGCCTCAGCGTCAACTTGAGCAGGTGTTTCTTGCGACGGCGATGGATCATCAACCCACTCAAAATAACCACAATCTCTAGTACAACATAAGAATAACCGACCTATGACAAATACGTGTCTGTTGAGCAGTCCAACAACGTGTCTTTGTACAACATAAGATTAACCGACCTATAACCCATACATTTCACATAGCCCAATCCACATTCTCGACATCGTGTCTTTGTCGAGCAGTCCAGCAACGTGTGCCCGCGCATCCTACAGCTATGACAAATACCCTTGTTTCTGCCTGCCATCCTACAGTTGGTTGTTGTATTGACAAAAGAAATTTAAAGAATTAATCTATGTATCATAAGTAACAGCTTCTCATAAATCTTAATGGAAAACAAAAAAAACTGATTAACTCCATAAGTAACAGGTTTCAAGCTGTTCCAATTTGCAACCTCAGCTATTCAATTAACTCCATACACTCGGTCATAAATAAAACAAAAATACTGATTACAACAAAAAAAAAACCATTTAGCCATTTTGTGAAATGTGCATTGCCTCAACCTCTTTCCCCAGTTCCTCAACATCTAGACACTGTTGATGAAAAACAAATATTTATTTTACATAATCGTATTTATACATAAGTAAGCTTAGCTGATTTCGTGTCCAGGTGAATGTAAGTACTGACCTGAGATTCCTAAACCAGCTTGAGTCGTCAAGTTATTGCTCTGGCAGCTTTCCCTAAACCGCGCACCATCCGTGTTCGAAATCGATTTGGGGATGACGATTTCTGCAAAAATTGATTCCCCTTTCAGTTCGACATCGAGTTGGGGATTAGATTTGGGGATAGCGATTTTTGGATTTCATGTCTAGGGGAAGAAAAATCGATGGTTGAGGAGTTAATTTGGAGGAAATGTATTTGGGGGCTGGGGTTACGGTGTCTGCAGGAGGAGGAGGAAATTGAATTTGGCCCTTTCGAACCTTTTTTTTTTGTCACTGTAGCTAAGGGCATGTCTGGGTATTTTTTCGCCACGTGTCTTGCTGGTTACCATTTCTAACAGACATGTCAGCATTTCGTCTTCCACGTCAATCCGTTCACGGACGGAATCCATCCGATGGCCATTTCGATGAAATGAAGTTAAGTTGAATGACTATTAGGAAGCATTGTAAAGTTCAATGGGCAGATCGTGACGATGTGTAAAGTTCAGTGGTTAATGAAACAATTAACTCAAAATAGAGTTACACCTGAAATAAAATAGACGTCAATTTATCTGCTCTTGAAGATAATAGTAAATCATCAATATTTATCTTGTACCTTTACCACGATATTTTTATTTTTTACGGCGCATTGGGAAAAATTGCTGGCGAAACCTCCTTCAACAATCCTCTTTCCTCCTCTAAGTTTACGATCAGTTTTGATTTGTTTTTTCCACTTGATTTATATACATATAGATCTCTCTATTGAAATCGAGCTGAGGCTAGAAAATGGCCGGAAGATCATCGACGATGATCGTGACGAACACTCCTTCGAAAGATCTCGTCAACACCAATTTCGCCTACGTCTCACCCGCCGATTTCCGCAATTTCCTTGTTCCTGGATCCAAGCTCGCCTTCGCTCTTATCTCCGATTCATTCGTTCTTTCCGTCGCATATCCTTTTGCTGCTGCTTCGCATTTTACACGCACCACGCGATCACATTCATTTTTTTAAAAAAAGTTATAGCGTGGTGTTATAATGTTAGAATGGACCTATTTGATGTTTTAAAACTAAGTAGCAAATTTTGTGGTATGGTGAATGATGTGAAATTGTTGAAAATATAGGCTGATTTTTAATTTTGTTTGAGATGGAGAATCGGTTGTTTTAAGATGACTGATATGGATAAAGTATTGATTGAAAATTTTGGTTTTGGCCATGATAATTCACGTTGGAACGTTTGAGATTTGACTGAATCCACATTTACATTTTGTTTGAACTTGCACAGTTACACTGTCCTTCCTAGTTAATTAGAGTTTGTTAATTAATGACTTACTCTATCCGATCAAGAAATCACCTAACGCTCATATTACTGTAAAATTGAATCACGAGATGTGCGGAATTTTTTGATCCATTGTTTAAGGAGAACATATGAATTGGTTGCTCTCAGGGCATACTTTTGCATCTAGCTAAGTTGTAATCTGAATATTTTTCGATGGATTATTAAGTTGTCTGTACTGTTTTGTGATGCCTTAACCACGGTGTACTGGCCATGAAGCTATTCCTAGGGGCCGTATTGCACTTAATGCTGTTCATCGTCGCCAGGCTAAAGTGTCTACTGATGACCCAGTATCTGTCAACAGGTTTGATGGTTCAATTTCTTATGTGCTAGTTGTTAATTGTTAATATTATTTCATCACCTCATCTATGCCTTCGTGATAATTTATTTCTGATTGTAGATTCTCACCACCTGAAAATTACAATCTTGCTTTGCTTACTCTCGAGTTGGAGTTTGTGAAAAAAGGGAAAGACGAACAGGTAAAATCTTTAACTCCTGGTCCTATATATCTGTCATACATTTCCTATTGATTGCATATCATTTAATTTGGTCTCACATACCAGTGTGGCTTATGCTTATCAATTATGNGTATGTTACCTTGTAGGTGGATGCCATTCTTTTGTCTCAGCAAATTCGGAAGAGATATATTAACCAGGTGAGTGCTTCATCTTTATCTCTCTCTATCGCCTTATAGAAGTTTGTGTGCCATTGCCAATGGCATAGATGTTTTGCCAAGGTTGTTCTCTAGCATTCCAACACTTCTGTTGCTCTGCAAAGCTTTCTGCTTATGGTAGGGATAGAACAAAAAATCTAATGCCTATTATTACACTAATGAAGTGTTAAGTATACATAGTATTCAACAATATTAAGATTTGACCAAAATAGAGAAACTAATCCAATCCGTAGCTG
>CAIGRT010003905.1:0-12138 GCA_903798405.1 Fraxinus platypoda
ACAACGCAAGAAACCAAATTTAACTCTGTTTACAATATCATTACTACCCTGAGCATCGTGAATTTAATCAAGGGAAAGGTTCAAGGATGGAGGTATGATACTTGTGCCGCCATTCATGTGTGCTATGATAGATTCTTTTTCAATATCTATCATGAGGTGGATGACGAACACGTTCAAATGGAGAATGAAGTTTACACATTCAAAGTTTGTTAGCAAGGAAAGCGTTGACTCACAATTCACATTCGATAAGAAGATCATTTTAACAAATGTTCGATATGCCCTGGTTATGAATAGAAACCTTGTAAGTGGTGATTTGTTAGAAAAATCTGAAGTTAAGTCGACATTTGAATCAGGCAAATTTGTACTTTCTCGAAATGGTGAATTTGTTGAATAGGGTTATTCTAGTGATGAAATGGTCAAACTTTGTACTATTGACAATAATATCAATAAAACTATAGCTTTGAATTGTGTTGTTGAGTCTATTTCTCTATGGCATGATAGACTAGGATGTGTTGGATATTCCACTTTAAAAAGNAATGGTCAAACTTTGTACTATTGACAATAATATCAATAAAACTATAGCTTTGAATTGTGTTGTTGAGTCTATTTCTCTATGGCATGATAGACTAGGATGTGTTGGATATTCCACTTTAAAAAGAATGATAAAAATTGAAATGATTTCATGTGAAAACATAGAACATAATAAATGTGAATTATGTGTTAAGTCTAAAATAATTAAAAACTTTTTCATAGTGTTGAAAAAATATTTAATTTGCTAAACTTAATTTATTCCAATATATGTGAGTTAAATAGAATGTTAACTAGAGGATATAATAGACACTTCATAATATTCATAGATAATCATTCTAGGTTTCACTATATCTACTTGATAAAACATAAAGATGAAGTCTTTAACGTGTTTACGATATACAAAACCGAAATAGAAAATCAATTAAATCAAAAGATTGAAATTCCTAGAAGTGATAGGGAAGTTGAATATTTTTTTAGTGAATTTAATCTTTTTTGTGAACAATTTGACATAATACTCAATGTAGTACACCTAGAATACCCAAACGAAATGATCTGACTAAGAGAAAGAACAGGACACTAGTTCAAATGATAAATGCTATGTTAGTAAATGCTAAATTGTCGTCTAACTTATGGGGTGCAACTTTACTAAGTACGTATCACATAGTTAATCGGATTCTTTCTAAAAGATTTAAGATTTCTCCCTTTGAAATATGGAAAGGGAGAAAATCGAACATTGATTAATTTTAAAATGTAGGGGCGTCTTGCTTGTTGTAAGAACACGGATCCTAAAAGGACTAAGTTAAGTATTAGAGGGATCAGATACGATTTTGTAGGATATGCCCAAAACAACAAGGCATATTCTTAATTAAACTTGGAAACCAATGCCATTATTGAGTCCCAAGAAGTAGAGTTCTTTGAGAATTTGTTATCCTCAGATAATAATTCTTTAAGGGATCCTCAATTGGAGATTCCTAGTTCTGCAAGATCACAAATAGAAGCACCTTCCAATAATGTTAAAATAAGTGAACTTCGCAGAAGCAAAAGAGCTCGAAAAGAGAAAGTGCTAGGACCGGATGAATTTAACTCTCAACTTATTTTCTTCTATTTGGTTGAAAGAAATGAGAAGAGTGTCACAAGAACTACTCCATTTATTATTCAAGTGGAGCTGATCCTAAAACTTATCAAGAAGTAATGTCATCTAGAGATAGGATTTTTTTAAAGATGCTTAAATGATGAAATTGATTCAATAATATCAAACAATATTGGGAATTAGTTGATTTACCACCTGAGTCGAAGCTTATAAGCTATAAATGGGTATTTAGGAAAAAGTATAATGTAGATGGTACTCTTAATACCTTTAAAATTAGGTTGGTGGCCAAAGGATATCGACAAAAGGAAGTAATAGATTACTTTGAAATGTACGTGCCAGTTATATAAATAACATCAATTAGGATTTTATTTGCCTTAGTTTCTATCTATGATTTGCATATAGATCAAATGGATGTCAAAACAACGTTCTTAAATAAGGATCTCCATGAGGAGATTTATATGGAACAACTGTAAGCTTTTGTTCTACCCGAAAATAAGGATAAAGTTTACAAGTTAGTAAAATCCTTATATGAATTAAAACAAACACCAAAGAAATGGTATGCGAAGTTTGACTTAGCTATAATGTCTTATGGATTTAAATATAATAATGTTGATAAATGTTTATTTTCAAAAGTCTGTGATGGTTATGTTGTGCTTATTTACTTATACGTTGATAATATATTGATTGTGAGCAATCAAATGCAAAGTATAAAGGAAACAAAGACGTTTCTATCTTCCACATTCAAAATGAAATATTTTGGTCAAGTGGATACCATACTAGGTATCATAGTCACCAAGACTAGTGGGGTTATACGTTGAGTCAATCACATTATGTTGATAATGTGATTAATAAGTTCAATCACTTGAACATTAAAGAGACTAACACTTCCTTTGATCCAAATTTCAAACTTGTAAAGAAAGATGGAAGAGCAATAGCACGACTTGAGTATGCAAGTGCTATCGAGAATCTAATGTATGTTGTGTAATGTACAAGACTCGGCTTAGCATTTGCAATTAGTAAACTTAGTCGGTTTACTAGCAATCCAAGTGAAGAACATTGGAAAGCTATTGGGAGAATTCTTGGTTATTTGAAGAACTAAGTATCTAAACCTCCAATATTCTAAATTTCTAGCAATCCTAGAAGGATTTATCGATGCAAGTTGGATATTTAGTGTACAAGAGAATAAATCTACCTCAAGTTGGGTATTTATTCTTGGAGGAGGTGTGATCTCTTGAAAATCCAAGAAATAAACGTGTATTACTTACTCAACTATGGAATCCAAATTTGTGGTCGAAATCGAAAAAGAAACTGAATGGCTTAATGTATGAAATTCCATTGGAAAAGATGAATAATTATTCATTATCTATCTTGTATGATAGTCAAGCCACTTTAACCAGAGTATACAATGAAGTGTATAATGGTAAATCTAGATACGTGAACCTGACATGACTACGCGAGAAAATTAAGAAAAGATGGAATAATTTCACTTATTTATGTGAAGTGAAATGAGAATTTAGCTAATTCGTTCACTAAACTGCTCACAAGGGAATTGGTGCGGACAACAACTAGTAGGATGGGGTTAAGACTCTGTAATTTAATCCACCAATGACGGCATCTCTACCTGAGTATACTAACAAGAATACTTCAAATTCAAAGAGTGACAACAAGTTATTCGATAAGTGAATAAATTCAGCACTTAATCATTCTACTAAACCCTATCATAGGATATAAGTGCTAGTTTTCACGAATCAAAGGGTTGGATTTCTATAACTCTTAATAAATTTCAGATCAATTGATCAAGTATCTCTAAAAGTGACAGAGATACTGCAAGAACTCTATCTACATAAATTTCAAGATAGTGCTGCCTCAATAAAGAATTGAAGTTTCTTTTTTTAAAAATTTATGAATAAAAGAAGTGTAAGTCCATAAGAGTGCTAAACGAGATTATGTGGAACTTAGAACACTTGATGCTCGTGTGTGTGATTTCGCCGGTATCATCACAAGGAATAATAGGTTCAAAACTTTCATGCTACCTAGGATTTCGATGATTACTTTGTGAAATTTACGCTAAGGTTAGATTCAAATCGATAGATATCCACACTCGATGTATAAGTGTCGTTAAACTTGAGTGTAAACTCATTATATATTTGAACTGGGCCTTGGGTTTTCAAACCCTTGTGGTTTTTGGTGAACTTGGCGATCGGTCAGTTTTGCAATGGGCGATCGCCCAGTGCAATTTCACCATTGAGATTTTGAATTTTGGTGTCTCTTCATAAAATTCACACATTTTTTACTTATTTTTGCATGTTTTTGAGCGTGATTGTTGTAGTACTATATATAGAGGCAATTTTAATGATTGAAAACATATCCTAAACATCAAATTTATACCGTTGTATCCAAATCAAAGATCAAGCCACGTTTCTATAATTTTGTTCTAGAACTTCATTTCCAAGTTTGATGTTGCTTCATTAAAACTTGAATTAAAGTTTTGATTACTCATACAAACTATTTGCTTTTTAAAGCCTTCGAGCACTTATCCTGATGGCGGCGACAACGATTCATAATATTGTTCAAACCTTCATTTTGACGAAATTCTTGTTTTTGGTTTCTTTCTTGTTCTTCATCAACCTTTTGTACAACACTATCTACTCTGGTCAAACCCTTAGAAGAAATACGATAAAGAACATTTCGAAGATATACGATAAAGTAGCCTACTATTATATGAAGTCATTCACAATGATAGCAAATCCATAAATATATACTTGATGTATTTATATGCATCAAAGCCTTGACATTCATAGTTCCAGCACACACAGGAAAATGTAGCAAGAAAAACCAAAAATCTCTTTCAGCTACGTGATTTTATATTACAGATGACACAATAGAACTAAGAAACAACTACTATAAGAAGCAGAATGGTTATGAACAGTGAGTAAACTCTAAACCAATTAAGCTAGCTGCAAAAGGCACTGTGCATCCGAACCCGAGCTTCAAACACGTCTAATCGAGAAGAAAATATCCACAAAGACAATCAATTTTGCACAAAAATTCGGAGACAGTAATATGCGCTCGAAAAAGTAAATTCAATTATTGCTAGTTTCCTTGTATGGCCTTTAGATAACCAACTTCTACCATAAATCTTCTGTCCACTCAAGTAATGATCTCGGAACCTTTAATCACCCCCATCAAACCAGCATCATAACTCAACATCATCTGGTCTTTTTTACGAGTCGTCATGAAAGTTAAAACAGTCTGCAACTTTAAGGTGATTCGCAAGTTGTTTGATAGAAGGTTGCACAGCTTTGGAGAAGGAAGCAACGGAATTGGGAAGTTCTGGTATACATACGGGCAGATATTGATCGCCACTTTCCCGTAAGTGAAATAAAGCAAGCACGGCACGGCAGAAAATGAATCTAGAGAGATGCCATCAAAGAATGTGCTCATTAATTAGCTTAAGCCACATTTTATGAATCTTGCAGTGTGAAGCATTTCTAGGGCTGCAATAGACTATACATGATCTATGCATGATAATTTCATTCAGATTCTTTATAAGTTACACAAAAGAAAATCTATAACACGTGAAGTACAACATACAGTTCATTGTGCTTCGATTTTTCAACTGAAATACTAAAAGTTGTTTGGGGCTTCTTAGAATTTAGACACCGAGTATATGATGACATTAATATTTAGCCAATTAAAGGACCAAATATTATCAGTATCTAAAACCAAGAAGTTCTGTTGACATTATCAGTAATTTTTACTTTATAGAGAGAGATGCAGGGTTCAAGTTCAATGTAATTTAGTAACTAGAAACTTCAATTATGGGCTCAATTAGTGAATAACTGGAGTTAGGCATACATTTTCAATTATGGGATCAATCATGTCTCCCAGATGATTATGTGAAGGTGATTGGGACACGATATAAGTTACCTAAGAATAAGCCGCCGAAGAAATGGATCTGACTGAAGTTGGGCCCACACCAGATCCAGACTAGTTGAAGTGCAGAGTATCACCTCCCATTCAGTAAAGGCAGTTGAGATTATGCTCTGCGCATCGTTGTACATGTCCTGAAAGAAAATCCATTAAAAAATAAGATATGATGACATTGGACATACTACAGAAGAATTCTATCAGTTGCACAGTTCACTCACCGCATCATCACTAGAGAAGTTGTAATCAACCAATTGGCAGAAAGCTTGTAAAGGAGCGGTTAAGAACAAGGTGAATTGACTTCCATTTCGTGCCATATCATTGCCACTAGTGCTCTTGAATGAAGGCCTCATAGGAGAAAGAAATAAAGCAGCAGGTTCACCCCTTTCTGCTCCACATAGAACCTGAGAGTGGTTTACATATCAGCAATAATCCAAGAAAACACTTTTCTCCCTTCAAGTGAAATGCCATATCTGAACTGACATGCAAAAGCAGAAACTTTCTGCTTTATAAACATTTGCAATAGCTTCATGGAAAATGTTGGTAGATACTTTAGAACAAGAACTGCCTGAGGATATAAATAGGGGGAAAAACGAGGCCCAACTAATGAGGCTACTTGCGATTGGGAAAACAAAAGAGGTTCTTAAAAGCTAAAAGATGGTCACAGGGTAGACCTTACAAGCTAGAACTTTTTTCTGGTTTTACATTGGGAGCAGGAATTAGTGTAGTTGAGATAATGGCTTTTAGATGTAATTAGAATACAGTTATAATTAAGAGCCTGTTTGGTGCACATTAAAATGAGAGAATACATTTTTTTGAGGTGATGTGATGGAGAATATGTGGTTGAAAAAGAAGGAAAAGTTATTGATGTGATAGAAAATATTATTTTATTGAAGAATGTGGTTGAAAATGAGTAGAAGAATGAGAATGAAAAACATAAATAAGAATGCATTTTTACTGTTGATGTGATGTTGAATATGTGGTTGAAAAATAAGGAAAAGTTATTGATGTGATGAAAAATATTATTTTATTGAAAAATATGTGGTTGAAAATGAGTAGAAGAATGAGAATGAAAAGAATAATGTGGATCAAACAGGGGCTAAAAATAACATTTTAAGTAGCGTATCAAACATATACATCTAGTACATGTTTTGGGCAACAAATTTCACGGGGGAAGGAAGTACCAAACCACTATCCAATTCCTACAGTTCACTAAGCAATTGCTACTTCATGAGAAGATAGAACAGAAAGATGACAATCATATGTTAAATAGTTTTTGGAAATTCATCAAGAATCGGTACCCCTGTTTAAAATGAATTATCTGGAGGCTCCTTAATGGATGAGGCACACACTTAGGGCTCTTGGACTGATCTTTTCACACCCAATGCATGCGCCTCGTGCCCAGGGTATATGCCTCTTAGTCTTAATTTTTAAAGATCGGTCTTGAGTTCATACCAATCAACATTTTTTCCTCTCACAATTAAGTCGCTCTTTTCATTTTTAAAGCTGAAAAAGTCATTCAGTTGGCAGAATTTGAAAAAGGAAAAATAAACTCTCCTAATGACTTCTTTTGAACCAAACCTGTACAACGACAATAACAAGCTAAGCCTTGCTACCTATAAACTTGGACTTGATTACATGAATACTTTTGTGCAGCTCTGCCAGTCCAAATTTATCTCTTTTGGAAATAAAATTGTTTCTTTTACGACCACCTCAAACCTCAAATCATACTAATTTTGGTTCAGGTCGCTCTTTCATAGAGTGTTCTAATATATTTTCAGTAGGTATTATCGCTACTTATTAGCATCCCTCATTTTTTAATTTATCCATTCAAGGGTGACCATCCATCTCTTTTAGCATCTTCATTTCTTCTCCAGAAATTTTATTTTTTAATGGCTCAACACTCAGTGTCATAGTATAGCTGCCCTTAATAGCCATGTTATAGAACTTCTCTCTTAAGCTTAGCTTAAGTTAATAAGTTGGTAGCATCTTTCAGTTACATAGAATTTATCACGTTTCTCCATTTCATTCAACCCTCTCAGTCCTATGCATTACATCCGCTTCAAATACTCCTTCCTCATTAATGATTGTAACTTAATATGCAACCTGAACAGTTTTCTTTTCTAGATTTTCGGAAAATGTTCAGAAGTATGTAGTGGTTCAAATTCAATATATATGTGAGGCACCCCCTTGGTTTTCATGAAATGAAACTATGTTTACTCACGAAGAAAAATGGGGAGAATGTGACCGTAGATGCTCAATGCACAACAGTCAAATTAACACATTATAATCATGGAATTTCAGTTGCTGCCAGATTATACAGTCAAGCATCAAGAAGAAGTTACTCTACCAAGTTTTGACAAACCTGCCTTGAATGCATGACTACTATCGCTATCTATTATCAAAAAAAGCGGTCTTCTTGTAAAAGGAATTATATCACATGGGTAGAGTACATTTGAACCTGCAACACAAACACTTGTTGTAAGCAGCAGAAACACCAACATTTATTATGGATATAAATATCACATAATAAAGAGGAATTGGAATAGGTTAGGTTCTGATTATATATCCCTTACCTCCATTTCTTCCTGGACCTAACCATAAAAAGTCCTCAAAATATTGACTTAAGTCTCCCTTAGGAATAACATGATTTTCACAGTGAAATTTTTTCTGTTCGTGGTGATTGAGGGATTGGGTGTTGGGCTTAGAAAGCTTTCTCGATATCTCAAAGCTTTCCATTTGCGAAGAACTAACACAACCAGAATTCCCTGCATCCAGATCATCATTTTAGTTGTCAAGTGTGATATGCTATATATCTAGGTCATTGTGAGAATGAAATTTTAGCCAAGCCAACCTGCAGCAGACAGATATATTAATATAACACTATCTGTAGTAAGTTCCTCACAAACTTTAGCAATCACCTGAAAATACATAAACAACCAAGGAAACATAAGTAGTTAAAAGTTAAGACATGCATAAAAAGTGAAAAGGGAATGGAAGCAAATACATTCATTCTTTAAATATTGCAATATGCATCCTAAACTTTCTCCCAAGACCTGATTTTAGGCAGCAATTATGAAATAAAGAAGTAAATAACAATTCCAAGATTTGAGCACTCACAGCCAATAACTGTATCACAGATGGACGATAAAGAACAGCCTTCTTAGGATTTGGAGGCAAATTTGGATCCATCATGCCTGCCACCAAATTTATATCTATCAATCCGGAAGTAACGGAATTATCAGCAAGGGTCCGCATTTCTGTTGACTCAACTGGCTGTTTCTGATAGAAAGATCCAATAGGTTCCCATTCCAAACATTGCAGCATTCTGAAAGTGTCTAAAGTCAATTCCCCGAATTTGACCTGTAATGTCATATAGGGCAAGTGTCAAATAGAGTTAGTTCAGATACATCAGAATAAATGCAACTGTCTAAATGCCTAATCAGTTACCTCATTTTTGTGATAGCTTATCAGAAGTGCATCTTGGAATTTTAGAAGTCTCTTGGCATGGAATCTGGCAACGTAGGGGAGCGAGGTTGGATGTGAATCAAACATGGCAGAATAACGTAAAGGCCTACCGTGCACGGTGGCTGTATCAGCTTTTGTAAATCGAATAATTTCTTGCACCACCAGCCTCCATTCTTTGAAGTTGGTACCCTGGGGAGAAAAGTCTATATTAATTTTATCATGCAGTTCACTGCGACAAAGTGGATTAATATTCATAATTAAAACCGTATTATTACATTCTTGAGTCAAATTACAGGTGGTAAAAATGAGAATTAGAAATAACTTAGGAAATGATAAAAAGAAATAAAATGAATACCCATTGTTTCCTAATAAATACCCATGCAGTGGAATGAACTATAACTTTGAAGCATGGGAAATGGTCGAATCAAGGTCTAGAAACACCTGAAACCTACAAATAGTAGTATGTTGGATAAGTTTAGAAATATCCACCTAATACAAGAGCATGAATTGAAAAAAACAGGGTTAATACGTGAAGGGTATTTTGAAGAGGAATGAATTTCTCATAACTGATGAATTTGCTAAATCTTTATTATTAATCCTCTATAATAACTTCAAAATAATAATAATAATTATCACAATGAAATATTATTATAAGCAAGAATTCATAATTTTTTACGAATTCAGTGTGGACTCTATTTATGCAATTATGCAACAGAGTGTGCTGCACGTATATTCAAAACAAGCAAGCCAGCTAACAATTCTTTCATTACAGAAGCCGAATAAGTTTATAAAAGCACGTTGAACAGATAATAAACGTGGGCAGTGTAGACACTCGTGACATATTAATTAACACAATCCATTTACATGTGACCAAAAAGCAGAGTAGAATTGCATAATCATCACAGCATTTGCCTTAGTTCTCAAGTGTCATTCATCGTAGACCTTGTGGACCATATTCAGTGATTATCATTCCCATATGTAGATCTCATTAAAACCCTTCACTTGCAAAATCCCTTACTCTATTCTCGAGATTCAACTAACCTTCAATGCTCTCACTTCCTATCAAACTTGAAAGCTCGGTGCTTTAACCGTAAAAGAAACAAAAGAGTATCAAAACTTGTCCGAAAATATTACAATAATTTCAAATCATTAAAATGGATGTGTGTGTGTGTGAGAGAGAGAGAGAGAGAGAGTTTATGTCCATTAGAATAACTAATAACTATCTCATCTCTTGTACAAAGAAGCAAGAAACAATAATGATTGCAGTTATCTGATTCAATGAACACAAAGAATTCAACTTCACCGCTCTCCACTAATCAGGAGTGATTACAAGTAGGAAAAAAACACAATAGCATTTGGAGATTCTCATGCGACATTTGTTCATTTTTTGACATCAACATAAACACTGAAGAACCAAAAGATAAACAGGAAATCGACAAAATATCATAAAACATACTAAATTTATCCGATTTGAAGTCTGAAGATCTCATGCTGGGCAATTTTTGACATCAATATAAACATTGAATAAGCAAAAGATGAACAGAAAATCGACAAAATATCACAAAACATACTAAATTTATCCAAATTTTAAGTCAATTGAATACTTGCAGATTATTTCCATTTTCAAACACTTGTATCAATTCAACTACAAACTTACTTCACTTTGAATATCAAGTAAACTTTAACCAATCCTCACAGTTAATCAAGTATGAGCAATTTGTACCCGAAATTTGGCCTTACTATCCTCAACCAGATCCTTAAACTTTTCGACAAGCAACTTCACCATCTCCACACGGTTCAAAATCAACGAAACCATCAAAAACCTCGCGTAAAACCTCAACTCCTTGAATCTAATCCCGCGGTCGTCACTCGAACCTTCAAAATAATTCCTCTTAACAATAGCCTCGTAAAATATATACGCTTCAAGCAGGAACCGGGCTTCACTAGTCCTCAAGTACTGGTTAAAATAAAGCTGCCCAATTCGGGACGCGATCTCCCCAATTTCCCAGCGTTGCAGGCCCGAATTAACCAACTTGGTCCGGTTCTCCTGCTGATACTTCCAGAGGCGCATGTACGCCTTGAATACCTTATGGAAGAAATGCCCATTTTGATGGCCGCCGCTCCCGCCATAAGGATGCAGCGGCACATCCCGCACACGCGCGAATTTCCGTTCAGCAGTCTCCACCAGAGTGCGAAAAGTCGTGGTGACTGTGTTATCCTCCTTTGACATACTGAACGAAGAAAAAGAACTCAACGTCTCAGCCTGTTCATCATTTTTCTTGCTGTAAAATGCAAATTAAGGATTCCAACCTGTCAAACGAAGGTGTACTTGTTTATTGAATTTAAATATGGGTTTTAAGAGGCGTGAAGAATGAGCTGGGAAATTGAGGAAAATATTCTTTTTTGTTTGTTTTTGTATTTGAGTTTGAAGGTTTCTTCGACTAACAACAGCGGCGGCGCAGAGAGGACTGGGGCGGAGGTGACATTGGATTTGATTTTGGGTATCGTGCGACGTGGTGGGGGAGCTTGTTAGGCTGAGACGGTGAGATGACACTTCAGCTCTGGTGTGTGTGGTATGTGTATGTGTGTGAGAGAGAGAGAGTCGTGTGAATAACACGTCATGCGTGGGCTTTGTTTCATTCAAGCTGGAATTGGAGCCGCCCCACGTGTGGAAGTAGGAAAGAGGAAAAAGAAGTAATTTTGGGTAATTTGGTAATTATGATTTAATATTTCTGTATAATATTTTTAGCACGATGAGGCCAACTTTTAATGGAAAAATGGATAATCGCCATCAATCTGTATGTTGTATTTACCCTGTCATATTTTTATTTTTTTTGGTGGAAATCTTCAATTATTGCTTTCTTAGGAGTTTAAAATCTATCTCGATTTTTACTGTAATTGAAATTATTCTTTCAGACTTGATCATTGAATTGATAAATTATTGCCTCCGATTGGTTTTCACAATTTCTCAATTGTTGATGCATCATCCGTCGAGACCTAATCTTCTTCTTCATTCTCCGTCATCATCCAACTTATCATATAAAGATATGTTATCATTGCCCCCCGGGGCACATCCGAGCCGGTGGAACAATTGCATTGGTGGGCTCGCCACCCCAGCG
>CAIGRT010003924.1:0-16588 GCA_903798405.1 Fraxinus platypoda
GGAAATTTTATATGGAATATGACATTAAAAATTTTCGAAATTTTACATCCGAAAAAGTCATATCCCATGTAAATTTTCGGATGCAAAATTACATGGGGTATGATTTTCTTCTGGACGTAAATTTTTTATTGTAAAATTTCTCTCAACTTCTTTGCAAGTTTGATTGTGTCCCCCTAACTTTAAACTTCTGCGTCCACCCCTGTGCATGATGACATAAGGGTAATGAGCAAAAGCTGATTGGGAGTAAATTGGTGGCTCGTCAAGCAGCAATATGGTCAACGTAGATTAATTTTTGGTGTAACATTGAAATTTGTAATACTAATCACTACATGCATTAAATTTGTAGTAAAAAATTAAATTGATATTTACGGCGTGCATTTTAACACGCCGTAAATAGTGAGATACTTTTTACGGCGTGCGGATGAATGCCATAAAACTCATTTACGACATGTATTTTAGCACGCATATACTTTTTACGGCGTGCAGCTGAACACCGTAAAAGGTACACCACTTTTTCTGCACGCCGTAAAACTCATTTACAGCATACTCTACGGCATGGCTTTATACTACGTGCGGCCGCATGCCGTAAAAAATACATTTTGTTGTAGTGAATGGTGGTGATTGAGTAACTACTTGCTAGGGTCAACTTATGCCCGTATGTATACTAACATGAAGAGCGTGATGAGGTGGACAGGTCCGATTGATCAATTGTTTTGGGTACAACTCATCTATATTTTTTCAATTTATCAATCACTGAAATTTTTAACAGTTGTTCCATCTCAATAATGTTCCCAACGGGATATAGATGAAGTTTCTTTCAACTGTGATGGTAGTCCAGCAAGATCAGAGTGTTTTCATGCATAAACAATGGAATGTACTCATGAGAGAAGTGAAACTCCATCGCCCGATCCAATGACACCAAAAGAGACCTGAATATAATAATCAAAGTTAGTCATTCTAAAGGAAAACTTTTAAGAGTTTGAGGAAAAACAAGGATCACATAATGACAAGCAGATCAACTTTTTGATTCATTCAAATCATGTAAATTTATCACAAAACCAGAAGAAATCAGAACTAATTTGGTTTCCATGTATTCAATTTCATTCTAGCCTATTTCTGGCACATCTTTATAAATTGTTCCACAAGTGCTACCCTCGTATCCACCGCTCATTTCTATCTATTTATAATTTAAATCATTTATAAACACTTAGATTATGTACATGTTAAGGCCCTTTACTATTTTAGTTGACTGCTCTTTGAATCATTGAAATATACTTTTAAAATTTCTCCTCTAGAGACAAAAGAAATTTTAAATGGTTCATTGCTAATTGAAATAATAAAGCCAAATCTATTTTTTCATTAAAGCCCTTTTTGTTTTTCACAACCACATTTTTTATCCTCCCTACTCCAGAGAAGTGTTCCTCCACCTAGTGGTGTCAATGAGTCGAGCAGGGAAAAAAAAGCTCGAACCGAGCCGAGTCCGGCCAAAAAAAATGAGGCTCGGGTTTTTTGGATTTTTTTTTTTTAAGGCTGCCTACATAGGCAGCTTGCTGCCTTTGCTGGCAGCAAGAAAGGAAGCTTGGCAGCAAGCTGCCTTTTGCTATGGCAGCAATTTGAAAAAAATTAGTTTTAATTTTTTTTTTAATATTAATGGGCAGGCTCGCCCGGGCTACGGGCCGGCCCGGGCTCGAGCCAACGCCCCAAAATGGGGCTCGGCCCGAGCCCGAGCCGACGAGCTTTTTTACCATCACTACCTCCACCCATCACAGTCACTGCTTTCACTGGCATGTGTGTGTGCGTGTGTGTGTAGGTTGAAGAGAAAAAAGAAGGTGGCGCAGGGTAGTGGGATGGAGAATATAACTGTGGACACTATCAACTGCAAAATCTTTGATGATGATGACGTGGCAGTGGCGGATCCAGTACAAAAGTTTAGTACGGGCAGACCGAATGTTGATCGTTGACCATTGACCGTTGACAATCAGTGATCGTAAGAACGATGTCGTTTATTAATATTTAATTAAATAATATTAAAAATTATTCAAAATATATGTAAATGCAATAAAACGTAAAAATTATATATATATGAAAATATAATTCAATACAACCCAAAATATTAAAAAATAACGCGATACAACCTACTTTGTAACTGTGAACTTAGATAACTGCATTTTACGGGGTCTCATATTTTGAAAATGTTGCAATATTGAATTGGATACTATTATTAAGCAACATTTGGATGTGTTTTGAATAAACTCGCTATGGCAGACAATTCTCCATCCTCAAAAGACTCCGTCGAAGAAATTCAAGTCGTGAAAAATCGGAACTTACAAGAAGAACTCAACGGATTGGTATTATAATCTTTGCAATCCTTTCTTACTTATTGCGAATTGCCTCCTGGAGTGCACTCCAACCCTAGTCATTTTGCAAGCTCCAATCTGCCCCAGCAAGCTTAAGCATGCATTCTTCTAATTCAATCATCCAAAAAAAAAAAAAGACAAATCAAGAATGATGCTCCTAAATCAATCGTATGATGAATGAGTTTGTCTCACTACAACTGAATCAACTCTTCAAACCACTAGATTCAAAAAATGAAAACAAAACATTTGACATTGTGTCCCAAATTCCTAAAATCCACAATAATTGGAAAGTGAATCAAACCCAATTTTGTTACACCAAATGAGCAACAAAAACTACAAAGAATTTTGACCTTTTTCTTTTGCACCTAAATGAACAATTCTCTATCCCAAAAGTCTCCATTGAACCATATAATAAATTGCTAAAACTTACTTTTTTTTAAAAAAGAAAAAGGTTTGAATCAATACAGAAAATTGAAGGTAAATGTAATGGATATTATTTCATTTATATTGGGCCTAATTTTTTTTAAAATGCCCAACTCTCTCAACCCAAAATAGAAGGGCAAAAAAAGGGCCCAAACATAAAATAATGGTCTTTTTCTTCCCATCTTCTCTCTGCAACAACAACAGTGACTCGGGGCCCAGCGGTATTGAAGACTCCGACGGATCCAGCATGGGCGATCTCGCCCCCTCGCCGAGTGCTGGGTCCGTCCATACCTCTAATTTTCAAATTGATGCTTCAACTTAAACGTTTGTCTAATAAAATGGCCAGTTTAAGTGCACTAGCAATGAAGGTGTAAAGCATTGCCCAGCCCATAGGAGCATATTCTGAAAATGGCAGCTTGTACACATCCCAATTATTATATACTCACTGGAAGTAGTAGTATGAAGTACAAAAATTTCATATAATAGGAGGATTTAATATTTTACACCCTATCATGTTGGTAAAAAACAATAAACATAGCCACATAGGATGGAGCTGCACCTGGTGAGAGGGCGCTGTAGCCCGTGTTGGCTCCGCCAGAATTTACAGTTGTCGTCAAGAGCCACTAAGGAAACTTGAAGCTGCTGTGCATGGAGTCAGGGACGGAAGTGTGATGAAGGTGAATGATAGTGGATTTGGCATTTTAAAAAAAATTGTGGCCTTTTCTTTTGGGCCACTTTTTTTTTTAAATATATAATTGGCCTAATCCATTAGATCCAGGATAGTTTAATGGTTTGTACAATTCAATTACATTTCAAGGATGCATCATCCATGGGAAAGAGGGAAGGAAAGTGTTACGCCTTGCCACCGCGGCCCAAATCAAGGTGCTACGTAGTAGTCCACATAGGCAGGAAAGTCAACAAAGACCTAACTGGTTAAATGTGAGGTCATATTACCGAAGCCTTCACTCCAAAGCACTACGAAGCGTATAATCTGAGGTGCTTCGTGAAGATATGGAAGAGGTCGAAGCACTTCACTCAGAAAACCAACAAAAAGCTTCCTCCAACCGAGGCCCTCAATTCCCCTAAAGCTGAAGTTGTCTCATACAAGACTCTTAGGGAATCTTTAGAAGTGATTGATGTAACGTTTGTAATAAAGAATGTCAGGTGTATCAGCCTATTGTATAGGACGGCTGACCCATTGTTAATATATTAATTGTATGATAGACAGCGATATGAAGCCTCAGTCAATGAGATGAAGTCATGTGGATCTGATCCAACGGACACCACGGCGGCCAATGCACTATAAATAGAACAACTTTGTAATTGAAAGGGGGATTTCGAATATTAGATTCTTGAACTCTTGATAATAAAAATTACCTTGTAAACTCTTAAGATACAGTATTCCCTTTATTCATATATTGGAGTTTGATCGTTTAGTTGGTTCACGTCAGTATTCGATTGGTGATTGTTGTTAGTGCGATCACCATTGTTTCACTCATTGGAGTTCGAACACTTTTGTCTCTCGCTATAAAGCATCTTCCGCGTTCACGGTTTGTTCCATTTCTCACTAGTGTTTCGGTCAAAACGCGCTGAAATTTGCTTGAGTTGGTGTGAGTGGGCCCCGTGCCTGGTGTCCACGTAAACGTCACGTTTTTTAGGGTCAACAGAAAGCATAAACCTCGGAGCTAAGACTTAAATAAGGGGTTTAAGAAAGAAGGTGATCATGGAAGTTGAAATGGAAACGATGGCATTTGGTGGCAGTGAATCTGACTTAAAAATGTTTGGTTGATGAAGAAGAAGAAGAAGAAGAAGGTGTTTAATGTGAGTCCAATTCCATCCATTTCATTGTTAGGTCAACAAATCCATAATCATTGCAATGATTTTGTGTGTATGAATTGAGTATTGTGTGTTTGATGTAATTCCTTTCCTGGATGGTTTGCTTTGCAATTAAATAAACGAGTTTTTTCTTGGATTTTGGGATGAAAGATGAAATCTTGGATGCTAAAGTGAATTGGGAAAATTAAGGCCACTTCTAAAATCAAATTTGATATGGTCGTGGATGGGTGAAGTTTATGATTTACGAAAATTAGGCATTTTGTGAATTTGAGAATATGTGATAATACGTGGGTGTGGATTGTGATTTGTTTGCGATAAATGAAAATGATACATTAGGGAATTTGTAGAATATGTGATTGTCCCAACTTAATTCTTCTAGTTGTGCAGCTACTTTCATCACCGTTTCTAGTCGAGTACGTGAGTTGTTAAATAACACAAAGAAGTCTGTAGCTCAATTCAATGTGAATGATCTTGTGTCTGATCCAAAAAAAGTCCCCCTATCGAGTCATATGATTTTTATATTTTAGTGCATTTACATATAGATTGAATAACTTATAATATTATTTAATTAAATATTAATAAATGACCCCACTATTACGATCATCGATTGCCGACGATCAATAGTCAACGATCAATGACCGCCATAACTAACCTCCAATCCTGGATCCGCCATATGACATAGGATATGAGCAACAATTACCAATGATAAAAGTGAAAACCCATCCTAAAAACTATCATGATTCTAAAATAAAAAGGTGTCTGTAACTAAGAATGATTGATGGCTAAACTTATCAACATAGGAAAAAGGTAATTGGAACGACATCACTTGATACAAAATCCAGTATTAGACCTCGGGCTCACAATCTAAGGTGCTTATTCCACATGGGGTTTCCTGTTGGGTTCAAACACGTACTTGATGAGGGACTCTTTGATTGACAGCAATTCAGGGAACTCTTTCTTCAACTTGGAGGCATCCATTTCATTATTACTTCTAGAAGTAACTATTACCCTAGCTTGCTCTTCAAGTGTAAAGTTTACCCATTTGAAATCCGGATCAATATATTGTTTGTACAATCTAAGGTGCTTATTCAACGTGAGGTTTCCTATTGGGTTCAAACGCATACTTGATGAGGGACTCTTTGAATGACAGCAATTCAAGGAACTCTTTCTTCAACTTGGAGGCATCCATTTCATTATTACTTCTAGAAGTAACTATCACCTTAGCTTGCTCTTCAAATGTGAAGTTCACCCATTTGAAATCCGGATCAATATATTGTTTCTAAAATCTAAGGTACTTATTCAACGTGGGGTTTTATGTTGGGTTCAAACACATACTTGATGAGGGACTCTTTAATTGACAGCAATTCGGGGAACTCTTTCTTCTACTTGAAGGCATCCATTTCATTATTACTTCTAGAAGCAACTATCACCTTAGCTTACTCTTCAAGTGTGAAGTTCACCTATTTGAAATCCGGATCAATATATTGTTTGTACAATCTAAGGTGCTTATTCAACGTGGGGTTTCCTATTGGGTTCAAACACATACTTGTTGAGGGACTCTTTGATTGGCAGCAATTCTGAGAACTCTTTCTTCAACTTGGAGGCATCCATTTCATTATTACTTCTAGAAGCAACTATCACCTTAGCTTGCTCTTCAAGTGTGAAGTTCACCCATATGAAATCCGGATCAATATATTGTTTGTACATCTCCAAAATTCAATGTGGCTGCCAACACCAAGGTTTGTGAAGTTCCATGTGCTCCTCAGTTTCCGCTTTGCCACCTCAATTGAAATCGGAAGAAGCTTGTCCAAAATGGTCATACTGTTGGGAATATTCACTACCTTATTGTACCAAGAAATCTTAGTAATGAAATTGCGTGGGTTGTTCAGGTCTAAAGATATTGGCATTCGAACTCTGAACGTGCAACATTGTCGTATTCTTTCAGTAGTTCTTCCACCTGATTAACAAGATAAATATAGCATATATATTGACCATGATTAAACATAATGCTCAGACCTATCAAATATGAAAAGAAAAGAAGAAAACATAATACTTATGCAAGCACAATTTCTCAGGGAAAGAGGGAATTACCATGGACTTAGTCTTAGAATAGAAAGAACCAATGAAATTGGGTTTATCTTTCTCCTTAAATCCAATCCTAGAACATTCAGGGTGTGTGGCATTATATTCAAATATACAACCAGTGACAAAGTTAATCATTAGGAGCTCATGTTCTCTACATACATTTGCTAAGTTTAGTGTACCCGCAACATTGGTACGAATTGTTTCTGTTTTGTGACTTTCAAACCAATCAACGTTGGGCCTACCAGTCACACCAACATCATTAAACACACGCGTTGGCTTAACAACGAGGATGTTTGCCAAAAGCTGTGATCAATCCTCCAGATGTCCTATTTAATAATCAATATAATTAACTGTATATTTTGAATATATAGCTACTAAATGGAAGAAAACCTGAATGGAAGAAAGACTTTTATCCTTACATTTATTTCTTTTTTCAAATAATTACATTGCATGAGTATTTATAATACAAAGGAAAGAATAAAGAATCAAAATAACAGAATCTGAACTATACACAATGCACCAGAATTTCAGTTTCATGTAACAATTTGCAACCATCTTTTCTTCTATCCTTCTTCTAGAATGCCCAGTTGTCTATCTTGGGGATGATTCCTATTTTGTTGATCCATTGGGAACAGCTGCCAACGAGCGTGTTGATGTGTAATTCTTCTGCCCAATTCAGCTGAACTTCCATCCATTATTAGCTTTAGCTTATCTTTTATCCACTTGATCACCTTCAGCTTCATTCATATTTCTCAATATCCTCCCGCAAGATGGAGAGTATATATATACTACTCTCATCTTGAACATATATGAATAAAAAATTTGAAAGCCTAAGCTCTTGGTAAGAATGTCTGCCGCCTGAGATTTGTTGGTCACATATTCAGTTGAAATGCTCCATTCTTGAATTTTATGTCGAATTAAGTGGCAATCTATCTCTATGTGTTTTGTTCTTTCGTGAGAGACGGGATTTTTAGCAATGTGTGTGGCTGATTTGTTATCACAGTACAATTTTGCACTTTGTGGATGTGCAATCTGTAAGTCCTTAAATAGATAGCCAAGCTAGGTTAATTCACAGCATACATTGGCCATGCCATGTACTCTGCTTTAGCAGATGACCTAGAGACAACTCCTTGCTATTTTAATTTCCAAGACACCAAAGAACTCCCTACAAACTCACAATATCTTGTCACATACTTCTTAGTGTCTAGACAAGCACCCCAATCCGAGTCACTATATCCTTTGAGCTGAATTTCAGAGTCCATGGGATAGAATAGTCCTTGCCCAGTGATCTCGTTATATACCGTAAGACTTTGTGTGCTACATTGTAAGTGTGGTAGTCTAGGATTATCCATAAATTGACTCAATAATTGTACAGAGTAGGATATATCAGGCCTTGTGATGGTAAGATATAACAATCTCCCAATCAATCTTCTGTAGAGAGCAGATTTAGGGAGAAGGTTTCCATGTTCCCTAAATAGTCTTACATTTTGATCTAGAGGAATCTTGGTAGGATTTGATCCAATGGTACCTGAGTCTCCTAGGATATCCAAAGCATATTTTCTTTGGCACAAGTAAATCCCCTTTGTTGATTTGGTAACCTCAATGCCAAGAAAGTATTTCAATTTTTCAAGTTCCTTTATTTTGAACTAGTTATCAAGAGAACACTTCAATTGATTGATTGTCTCTATGCAATTGCCAGCAACTATTATATCGTCAACATAAACTAAGATGGCTGTAAAAGAAGTGTCAGTCCCTTTTGTAAATAATCTATAATCAGCTTTGGATTGGGAGTACCCCTACTGAATGATAAAATTCGAAAGTTTTGAATAGTATTGGCGAGAGGCTTGATTAAGTCCATAAAGACTTTTCTTGAGTTTGCATACTTTTTTCTCTTCTTTGCCAAGATATCCAGGTAGTAGATCCATATATACTTTCTCTTCCAAATCTCCATGCAAAAATGCGTTATTAACATCAAATTGTTATAGAATCCATCATTTAACTACTGCAATTGCCAACAAGGTTCTTACTGTCACCATTTTTGCTACTTGTGAAAAGGTCTCATGATAATCCAACCCTTTTTGCTGCGTGTATCCTTTTACAACAAGTTTTACTTTGTACCTTTCTATAGTCCCATCATCATCACATTTAATCTTATACACCCACTTGAAACCTATTGTTTCTTTATCAGGAGGTAAGTCAACAATTACCCAGGTATCATTAAGTTCAATGGCAGTAATCATGGCAGCTCTCCATTTAGGAGACAAACTAGCTTCTAGGTAGTTTTTAGGCTCAGTGTATGAATTTATTGAGGTCACAAATGCCTTGTATGGTGTAGACAACTTCTTATAAGTCATGCTAGCAGTAAGAGGAAAATGATTACCTGATTGTGTTTGTACCTTTTGATCATTCAACAACTGAGATGGGGCGAAGTAAAGTGGCCTGCTGGCATATAAAGTCTTGGATGTGTGTTGTAGCCCTCTTTATTCTGTTTAACCTTCGAGGTAGATGTGTATAGGTGGTTTGTTCAGACTCTGGTTCCTGCAAGGGACTGTTAGCAGGTTCACCAGCTTCATTTGTTTACAGACTAGGTGGTTCAGGAGCAACCATGTCTGTTATATGGAGATCAATGGTATTATGATGAGAGGGCAGTCTGGTATTGGAAATAATATGATCTTTGGTATAACTGAGCTCATTGGGGCTTGGCAAAGAGTCATGACAGCTCATTTTTTTAATCTTGAATGGAAAAATAGTTTCATGAAAGATCACATTTTGAGAGAGAATTTTTTTTTCATTATCTAAATCTAGTAGTTTATATCCTTTAGTGCAAAAGGGGTAACCAATGAATATACACCTCCTGGCCCTATTATCAAATTTATGCCTTCCTTGAACAGAGTAGTGGCAAAGGCCAAGCATCCAAAAACTTTGAGATGATCATAGTTTGGTTTAGTTTTGAAAAGAATTTCAATAGGGCTTTTGTGATTTAACAGAGGAGTGAGAGTTCTATTTATCAAATATACAGCTGTTAGGACACAATGATTCCAATATTTTATAGGAATACCACTTTGAAACCTCAATGCTCTTGCCACGTTTAAAATGTGTTGATGTTTCCTCTCTGCAGTGGCATTTTGTTGTGGTGTTTTCACACATGTTGTTTGATGTATAATCCCTTTTTGTAGGTAAAAATCTTTCATGATAAACTCCCCTCATTATCACTTCGAATAATTTTTATTTTAGTTTCAAATTGATTTTCTACCTTAGTGCGGAAATGTTGCAAGGTAGTGGTGGCTTTTGATTTCAGTTTCAACATATAAATCCAAGTGCATCTACTGAAATTATCCACTATAGTTAAAAATATTTAGAACTATCATGACTAACTTCATTGCAAGGGCCCCAAATATCACAGTGTAATAGCTCAAAACAAGCATTAGTTTTGTGCTAGCTATCAGGAAAAGGCAGCTTGTGTTGTTTTGCTAATGGACAAATAACACAAGGTTGATCATTACGTGACTTAAGATAAGAAGAATGACCCTGTAATGCCACAGGTCAAAAAATTTGCATTATTGACAAAAGCAGGAATACTTGTCAGGTTGTGCTTGGCCAAGGCATTTGATAGGGCTGAAGGAGAGACGTCCTCTTGCAATATACGATAGAGTCCTTGCTTCACCTCACCCATTCCAATCATTGTTCATCTTAAGAGGTCCTGAATATAACAACAATCAAAGAAAAAAATAAGGTAACAATTTAGTTCTTGAGCCAATTTCTTAGCTGAAATCAAATTCAAAGAGAAATGAGAAACATAGAGAACATTACCGAGAGTGAGTGATTTTGTAAATTTTGCTGTTCCTATGCGGGTAACAGGTACTACTTCCCATTGGGTAGAGCTACTGTGGATAAGATATCAGCTTGAATGGAGTGAAACAAAGATTTAGAACAAATCATATGATATGTTGCTCCTGTATCTAAAATCCATGGAATGTCACAAGCTCTAGGAGGTTTAGAAGAAAAGGCAGACAAAGAACATATACTAGACATCTTATAATCAGCAGAAGAGGGTGCAAGCATGCTTTGAACATTGCTAGCTGAATGGGTGGAAATTTGAGTGCTAGGGGCAAATTTTAAGAGTGCCAAAAGCTGTGAGTATTGCTCCTGAGTCAATGGCATCTGAGATTTGTCTTCTATATTTTTCCTGATCAGAAGTTATACCTGCAGCAACATAATTCGCCATGGGTCTAGCCTTCCCATCTGACTTGTGGTTTGCTGGATATCCATTTAGTTTGAAACATCTCTTAGCTGTATGGCTAGGCATTTGACAGTAAGAACACACATGTCTCTCCGTGTTGGCCTTGAAGCATCTTTCCAGAGAATGCCTTGGAACCTTACAGTAGGTACAATAGTACTTATCCCTCTTTTGTGATCTACCAGATTGCTTATCAGTATTGCTTTTGCTTATTAAAGCCACAGAGTCATTGCTCAAACTAGTATTAGATATTTCCCTCCTTTTCTCCTTTTGTTGAACAATTGAGTATACTTCATTTAGGTTGGGAAATGGCTTGATTAACAGAATTTGAGCATTTATCCCTTTGTAGGAGTCGTTGAACCCATTAGAAATTTCATCACCCAATCTCTTTGCTGATTTTCAATCACCACTTTCAAGCCTCCACAAGTGCAGTAAGGAATGGATTCATAGTTCAACAATTCATCAAGTAAGGTTTTCAGTTTAGAAAAGTATACACTCACAGAATCCTGGTTTTGCAACAAGGTTGTAATGCCTTGTTTTACCTCAAAAATCCTTGGTAGAGTTTATGAGCAGTCTCTGTATAAATTGTGCTGCATTTGACATCTACTGCCATTGTATTTTGCATCCAAGTTATCACTATATCGTTACATGTCAACTAGTGTTCCACTAGAGGGTCATTGGGGTCTGATGGCTCTAGCCCATGAATGGTAATTGTTTGAATCTAGTATGTGCGTGACCATCATTGCACCGAGCCATCCCTGCTATCAATGTAGAAGGGACTTGTGGGCTGAGTTAGATCATCAGCAGTGAGTGTTGATCGATTTTGGTTAGCAGCTGGACGCAGCTCATCATTATGGGATGAAATGTTTTGATTACTCGATTCTTCCATTTTCGCTCTGATACCATGTAAATTTTGAATATGTAGCTACTAAATGGAAGAAAACTTGAATGGAAGAAAGACTTTTATCCTTTCATTTCTTTCTTTTTTCAAATAATTACATTGCATGAGTATTTATAATACAAAGAAAGAATAAAGAATCAAAATAACATAATCTGAACTATACACAATGCACCAGAATTTCAGTTTCATGTAACAATTTGCAACCAACTTTTCTTCTATCATTCTTCTAGAATGCCCAGCTGCCTATCTTCTGGATGATTCCTATTTTCTTGATCCGTTGGGAGCAGCTGCCAGCGAGCGTGTTGATGTGTAATTCTTTTGCCCAACTCAGCTGACCTTCCATCCACTTAATCAGTATTAGCTTCTCTTTCATCCACTTGATGAGCTTCAGCTTCATTCCTATTTCTCAATATTAACACCTTTGAAAATTTATCCTTTTTAAATTTAAAATATTATGTAATGTTTGACAAAAATATTTTTATACATTTAATGAAATTTATATCTGTATATTTAGATTTGTAATGGATATTGTAATCTAATAGCTATGTTTATTTTTCTATAACGATATTATTTGACCTCGTTTTTACTTGCATCATCACTTTTCAAAATTAACAATAATTTCCTGCGCCATAATAATATTGAAGGATCAATAGGCATCACACACACACTGGCAGATTCTGTCTCTCCTACACCACCAGCATCTGACAAATATTAGTGTTAAGATAAGAAGGTCCACAGTCCACTCCTTTCATCTACGAAACCTTTTCCATGATATATCAGTTAACTTTCTCCTTCATTTCCTAATCATTTATGTACCAAAACTATGTGGTATTTTCTGATCCACTCAATTTTCTGCAATTCCGTACGTAACTCCCAACTCCTTTTCTCTTTCAGAACACAATAGCTTCTCAGTTTTCTAAAAAATCTCCGATTCTTTATTTCTTGGAATGAGTTTTCACTTGGCGGGTGTGTGGGAAATGCGAAATTGAGGTGAATTCTGGTAAATCTTAGTGGTTTTGCTTTTTGATTGAATTTAGTTTGAGAATGACGGCGGTGGCATGCCATAATCTTGAGTTTGGAAGAACAATGTTGGATTTTCTGGCCTGTGGATGCTCTTCAAATGCCTCTTTTGACCGATTTTCTGTAAGGAATTATGCTAAGGGAGCAGTTAGAAAGCCCAATAGAGGCTATAAAGCTCGAAAATTGTTGAGTTTTCAGCCTGAAATTGGTCCGCGCACAAAAACTCCAGGAGCTTTGCTCACAGGTACTGCTGCTTTTTTCCCTCTGATCCAATTTTATTGGTTTAATAGTTGAATCAGTTTTTGAACTTTTATTCTTTTAGATTGTGATTTTTATTTCATTTTGGTGTAATTTTAGGGGTTACAGCAGGTACTCCACAAGTGCTAGATTTGAAGAAAGAGTCAAGAGGCCCTGCTTCGCTGACAAAATTGTTTGAAGTAGTTGCTGAAGACCTTCAAACGCTGAACAAAAATTTGCAGTCAGTAAGTTTCTTGTTGACAAGATTCAAATTGATTTATAAGCTTTGCGTTGGTGTACCGATGGTAATGAGTCCTGATATCGTTCTCAGCGCTGCTATCTAACAATTGATTCAATTATTTCTAACTTCAATTTGATCGAAAACAAATAAAATAATTATTTTTCCTTTCCTGATTTTCTATTTTAAATATATTAGTGATTTTTTTTTAATATGATGGTTTAAGTATTAGAATTCATGATTTTACCATAGTTATCCCTTTAATATCAAGTATCAAGTTTTATACAATTGATTATGTTTACCCGATCGAATTCGTATTCAATTTACCCTTATAGTTTGAATTTGTTTCTACCAAATAGTTTAAAAAATAAAAGGAAACAATGCATTTTTCAATTGAATTCATTTTCTGTTGTGACTTTATTTCTCCATCTTTTATTTTGCAATTAAGTCCTCTTCATTTCAAAATCATAATAATTGACCCGAGACACGTTTCGGAGTTTGCAATTTAATCCTCGAACTTTCCAAATGTGAATTTAACTCCCAAACTTATAAAGTGTTTTATACTTACTGTGAATGATATATATTAATTTGCTTGTTTCGGGCTATTAATTCAACTGTTGATTTCAAATGTGTCTAATTCTAATCTGGAGGCCCCAATTTGATAGAATAATAATAATTATGTTATATTTGCTTGTGGTGTAAGAACAACATGCCAAGATGAGCATTTGTTACTGACGATCTAGCTTGTGTGACAACTCACCTGAATGGATAAGAGTAGTCGGGTCAAGTAGAATTTGATGCCACTAGCTAGGCACTTTCCCATTGAGGAAGCAATCAAATTCGACCATAACTGGAGATGTGCTGCAACACTATACTAGTAGTGTAAACGTAGATGCTTCTTACCAAACTGGGGCTCTATAGCATATGGCATTTCTCTAGTATAGTTAGTGAAAGAAATGTGGTGGAATGAAAAACATACACTGAAGATGCCTGAATGCTTGACATAACTTTCATAAGTATCTAGATATCCATCCCGTTAATCTAAACAAGTCTCATCGAATATATCATTAGCTTTCTGCTGTAGATACCATGGAGTTATGGTTTTTGTTGTCTTCGTTTTTTGTAATGGTTATGTGGATAACAGATGCCGGGCCACTCTCGTTCACGCAAGAAAATACCAACATGTTTTGATCGAAGATTCGAACGAAAAGGATGGCGTTTATGGACGTGAGAGGTGCTTTAAGACGCGGGAGAAAAATGTTCATGTATCTGCAACATCGAAGATGATTGTATATAAACAAACATTCACTAACAATTCAACCAAAGTAAAAAACAAACTAAAGTCCAGCAAATAAATATGAAATAAGCGAAGGAGAAAGTTGAATATGTTTTTGAGTGTACAGAGTGCATCATCCTTTAATGAATTACAAGAGTTGCTTATTTATAGAGTTCTGGCCGACGCGCTAGTCATTGGATTACAACACGTGGCCTCATCTCCCAAGCCGAAACCTCTTGTCACTCCGTCTACCATACATTTAATACATTGACAACGGGTCGGCCACGTAAGAGCCTCAGAACAATGGAGATTAACTTCTTCCTTAACTTCTTTGTCTTGACCAATTTGATCTTTGTTGACTTTGTAAGATCTGACTCAATGTCTCCACGCAGACTACAGTGTGACCTCCACTAGGAGCCTTGGTGGTGAGGCGTAAAGTCGTCCACGTCCATCCATGATTATTTATGTAATGCGACTTCTGTTATATATAAAAAAACAAAAAAATTGTTGGGGGTGGTTATTTTTAACCATAATAGTCTCCTAAGTCTAAATATAAATATTTATATTATAATTAGAATTTGAGAGTTGAATTATCATTAATTGGTTGAGGTATTTATCGAGGGCGTTATCCGAAGATGTGTATTTTGAAGTTTCTAATTCTTTAGAAAATGTTGGGGAGCACCAGTTGAGATCCTTTTATCCGAGGCTGTGCACTCAGAAGTGGTTTTGTATATCTGAAGTATTGCTGAAGCTATCCATGTTAAAGCTGAGGTAGTGGACCTCGTCTATTCGTTGAAGCTATAGTGCAATAATTCCGAAGAGGCGTGTTTGTTGAAACATTAGGAATACAAGGTGTCCTTAATTATTGCGCCCTAAATGAGTTGCTGTCTTTTACATTTCCAAGAAAAGACAGCCGAAGCAGTTCAACTTTCCATAGTACAATCGCCACCATATTTAATGAGCAATAATGACTGCTGCAGGCGAGTTTTATGGGAGGAAGACGCAGTGGCGCGCGTGATTCAGATGCTCTTATCTGGACCATAGAAGATGAAGCAACAGATGTGGTGGATGGTTCAAATTGAATCTTAAATCAACGGTTGGATTGTCGGATCCAAATCCGATGGCTAGGATTAATGACCTCCGCCTATAAAAGGTAACAATTTTGGGTGAAAATTAATTTGCTTTGACGCACTATTTAGCTCCCAAAAACTCTAATTTCTTCGACTTTCACTGAAATCCTTCCGGTCACTTTCACGAACTTTTGCCATTTTTCCTTCAGTGATTTTGTTTAACTTCGTAAGTATTTTAAACTTTGATTTAGAATTTCATGGCTCCTTCACATTCTGATGGGGGACTTAGACATTTGCACTATGGCCTCTGAGTTCTACGGCCCATTTCATCATTCTTCTTGAAGCGTCAGGCTTCTGCAACACTTGCTTGAGTGGGAAGTTGGTTAGCACTTGTATAGTATGTGCCTGGTAGTATGGCCGCAACTTCCGAGAAGCAGTCACGAGAGAGAAAGAGAGAGCCAGATTCTCTATGTCTTGATAGTGGGTCTCAACTGCAAGAACTGTTTTACTCACATAATAAACAGGTAATTGGTGAGCATCTTCCTCCTTTATAAGCATTGAACTGATAGCATCGAAGGTTACTGCCAAGTACAATTGCAGGGGTTCTTCAGCTTTGGGTTTGGAGAGGAGGGAGCCTGTACTAAGTGCTTCTTTAGCTCTTGTAAGGCTACTTCGCACTTCCCCGTCCACTGGAATTTATTTCCTCCTTTTAGAACCTTGAAGAAAGAGAGACACTTATCTATTGCTTTCGAGATAAAGCGACTCAAGGCTGCTATGCGTCCAGTGAGGCTCTGTACCTCTTTAGGCTTTTGAGGCGACTTCATTTCAACCATAGCCCTGATCTTTTCTGGATTAGCTTCTATGCCTCTTTGGTTAATCATGTAGCCCAAAAATTTCTCAAAGGCAAC
>CAIGRT010003927.1:0-23355 GCA_903798405.1 Fraxinus platypoda
GTGCAATATCGACTTTGGAAGAAGCGTTGTATCTTGAGAGACAGACGTCCATAATCCCGTTTGCACGTTGTTGGGGGGCGAAATCTGCCTTAAGGAGATTTGCTTTGGCATACCTCGCTTTATCTGCTGCATTTCATTTTCTGTTCTTTTTATTTTTATTCTTTCGATTGAGATAGTCGAATTTTCGACAACGGTTATCTATTGTTTTTACCAGACAAAACATGTAGAAAGTAGAAACTATGGTCTTAATTATTATTATTATTTTTTATGGATGTGATCTATGCCAAAATAAACGTGAAAGACATGCCATCAAACTCAAATAATATGACAACGTAGCAGGCAAGAGTCAAGACTACTGGTACGTAGCGATGTGTGAGGAAAGTTATCTTCCGAATCTATGTTAACTATAATTCTCATAAGCAAAAACTAATTGACTTTTGAGCATTTAGAAAAATACATTACTTATTCTTCAAATTACCTACTAATTCACTTATCAGAGTTGTCATGACTGACTACCCTTTTTGTCAATTGTTACACGACAATTATATTCGCGTGTCGGAGAAAATTGACATGTCCATGCACTATAATCTATAAGTCACCTTTTTGTCGATATTTTTCACTTTTGTTGTTTCCTTATTTATGACTATAAGTAGATGTTATATATTGGAGAAGAAAATGACATTGCACGACATAATCTTTTATAAATTTACCTTTAAAAGCTAGTGGAAGCATAATAATGAACTGCAGAACCACAATTTTCGATCACTCAAGTTACAAAACGTTCATTGTGAAATCGAACGTGGGACAACGGGCAAATATTTTCCTTTTTTTTCTTAAATGTGGGAGAAATTTTGGTTGTAAATGGGTGAAAGTCACTCTAAATTAGTTTACCTTTGATGAGTTCATCATGCGAACCTGCAAGCGCACGAAATTGTTGACAAATAATAGATTTAGTGAATTAAGAGTTATCACCCCACATGAAATAAATTCAATTCAAGTTAATTAGTTTCGTATAGAATTCGAATTCTGTAAACAAAACATATTTTGATTTTGTGATTACTCTAAATTAATCTAGTAAAGAGATAAAAGTTTAATTTTTATCAAATTATGGACGATTGTATTAGATTTTGAATCTGCCTATTGCTATCTATTTCAATTCTTGATTTGTAATCTAATTCCATTTATGCGTACTTGACAATCGATAAAGTTGTGATATATAATTTTTTTTTCCAGGACAAATTAAATATATCCTAACCACGACTCAAATTTATTCCTAACCTGAATTCGAATGATTTGAATGCATTAAAATTAAAATTATTTATATAGTTGTACATGTGATAAATGTTATTCCTAACATTTATTGTACATATGTTAATTTTGTGGCGTTCTAAATTTATTGTGAATCTCTCAACACTACAACAGACAACTAATTATCTAATTGGTGGTAAAAATATTAAATAATGTAATGGGTATGCAAAATTAATCAAGAAACGCAAGAAATACTAAACTATTAATCTTGAATTAGAAATAAACAACAAATATGGNTAAATTATAAGAAGAATAATAGAAAAATATCACTCGAATCATGAAATAATTCAAAAGATGTTGATCTTCAAGTCCTATATTGAATTTTTCAAAATCTTGATACAATTGACCTTCAATTCTTTGCTAGAGCTTGATCTCATCTCTCAAAATATAGCAATTGGTCCATTGTTCTTGATGAATTTGATGATACTATTGTGTATAAAGAGGCAAGAGAGTTTTTTCAGTGTGTAGCCCAAGTTTTGTATTTATAAGAGCTAGAAAATATGTTAAAATCACGTCTAATTTGGGTTCCAAAAGAGTTTGAATCTCGAAAAGATACTACTAATTCATCTGCAAAAATAGCCCCTGCGCGCACAAGCATAACCACCGCGCATGAGCCGTTGAGTAATTTTTTTTTTTCGGTAAATAATATATAAGGCTGTGCTCTCGCAGGTTTGCGTCATTTCGTCTCTGCACAGTTTTTGGTATTTTGGTCATAATTTTCTCTTCCGATATTCGATTGAAATGATTCAAGATGCGTTGAAAATCTAACTCAAATGGTTACAATTCTTATAGAGTACAATTTTTCCAATTCGAATGTTTGCTATCTGAAAAATGGGTCTCAAGTTGAGGCTAAAAATTTAGAGCATAACTTCATCGACTAGAAATTGATTTGTGAAAATATTTTAACTATATTTCACTCATTTAACTTTCAATTGCATTCAATTAATCATATGTGATCTTCAATATCATTTTATAGTCTGAATCAACTATTGAATATTTACACTGGTCATCAAACTCTAGATTTCTTTCATTTTTGTCATTTTTCGTTCCTTTCTTCCAATCCCACCAATTTGCATTGAGTTCAACCTAATAAACATTTTTCATATTTCTTATTTCCCAATATTTTAATTTTTTTGGTAATTTGTCGAGTTTTAATATCTCGTGGCATTGTCTAGAGAACTTTAGGAGATTTTTAAAAGTATTTAATCACGGTGAAAGAATGAAAAAAATGTATTTGAGATTTAAATTACAAAAAATGAGCTTTTTGGAAGAATTTTGAAAAAATATAAACAGAGAGTAGCTTTTCATGTTAACTATATGATTAGTATGTTCGACTCAAGAATTAAACATTTCTACTCCTTAACATGTACTAAAGTGTTGGAATTGTCAATGAATTTGATCAAATTAAGCTCCGTTTGGTGAAAATTCAAATTCAAAATTTAATATAAGTCGAAGGTAAAGTTAACAACTAATTTTAACAAGATGTTAACATGTTTTTCTTCGAGACATCCGTTCAATGGTTTTAGGTGCTAGGGTTAGATTATGAGGTTTCTATCCCAAAAGTTCAGCTTCGTCTAGATGGAACTTGAGGCCATTTGGTGAAAAGCTTTGCCCACATGAAGCGATAATTGGCAAACAAAGATTCAATTATGCGAGACGATATTAACTTATTTTGAGTCTGTTTCATAATGATCGAAGTGATAATGATGATGTCACTTCTTAGGTTACTTCTGGACCATTGTATGCCTCGTGGACTCTCATGGTAACAATTTTCACCTCTAAAATCTTCATATATTCAACGGAAGGACTTTCACAAAAAAAATCAGGTTATGGTGACGGTAGCCAAACAATGCTTAGTTTGCAGGCCCCACAATACTGAGCCCACCAATGAATGGACAAGTAGAACAGAATATAACCCACCATTCACCCATTCAACTGCTTCAATTTGACAAAAACAAAAACTCCGAGCCATAGAGCTCTCCGCCGGCCTCTCCATCTCCCCGCCTTAGGGGTTGGGCGGCGCGCGGTGCTCCACCGCCAGCACCTCCTCAATGTCACACCCCAAAACTCCATCGCCACCACATCAGCCACCCTTCTCCCGTCCGCCGCCTCATGTAACTTCCTCTCTGTGCAAACAGAGTTCTTGGTCGCCCGACTCCTACCGCGACGAGGCGTGGCTTCGGCGTAAGGATCGCCGTAACCGTCGGAGCAAGAGCGTCACCGACGAGGATTTAGATGAACTGAAGGCCTGCATAGAGCTTGGATTTGGATTTGACTCTCCCAAAATGGACCAGCGGCTGTCTGATACTTTTCCGGCATATGAACTTTACTATTCAGTGAACAAACATTACAACGATTCTATTTCAAAGCCGCCGCTGCCGCCATTATCTTCCGCCACCTCCGAGTGCGATACGCCATCTCCCCTTGGAAGCCCTCACACCATTTTTGGCCCCGGTAATACATCACTTTCTTACTTTTTTCTCAAATTTTTCTTTAGGTTTTTATGATCTCGACTCTCGATCTTGTTACACGATTTGTCTCCAACTAAACTCAAAGATTAAAAACTCCTTTACAAGAATTGTTAGATGGATCAGAGATTCACCCGAAGAGTTGGTTCTGTATTCATTAAGAAAATAGTTGGGTTTTTTCAAGATTGATGTTCTTAAACGATCCTGACTTTTGTTTCTTTTTCTCTCAGGGGATAATCCACAAACGGTGAAGACAAGGTTGAGACAATGGGCACAAGTGGTTGCTTGTGCAGTGCGTCAATCTCCGAGTTGATGAAGGAAAAAGTGTTTCAAAATTAATCTGTTCAAGGGTTTTGAGTTTAAGCAAAAACATAATTAATTATAAGTAATCAAATGCCAACCAACAAAATAATTTGATATTTTGAAGTGATATAATTTGCCAACCCCACCTCTACCCACCCCAACAACTGTATAATTGTTAAACATGACCAAAGTGGGAAATAACTTGGATTTCTACTTGGGGTTTATTGACTTTTTGTCTGATTGTTATCGTTGTTGTATGGTGTTGCTCAAGCTCATGTAAATGGCTTTTCTTTTTTTTTTTTCCCTCTTTTGCTTTTACTTTTAGTACTACTTTGGTTAAGGTACTAGATTTCATGTCTAAAAGATGATTCTAATTGAAAGATTAATGTTATTTAGTACCATTGTATTACAATACCAATCTAAGCCCTCGTTTGACCTCCATTATTTCTCATTAAATTATAATTCATTTTTCTCTCTCTTCTTATCAATCACATTTTTCAATAAAATATTATTATACATAAACTCAAAATTTTTTCCTTATTTCTTAACTACACATTCTCCAAAAAATTACTGTTCCTCTCATTATAATTTGGAATAACGGGGGCCAAACGGGTGCTAAATGATATCATTTGTCATTAAATGAAATGTACAATTAAATTTCACAATTACTTGAATATGTCACATAAATAGGTATTCTAACACCACTGATTCTAGATAATATTATTCTAATTAGAAAATGTGTAATAAAGTTTGTGTAATTTGTTTGTCGATTTATGTTAAAGCTTTCATTTTAATCCTTTTCTTATATTTTTGTGTTCGGAATTTCACTTTTAAGAGTTTTTAACAAAAGGGTAATTCTGATTTCCTTTTCTCAATAAGATCATTTAATTTCGTTCAAGCCAGTTGTTATTAAGCTCCAGTTTGGTGTGGATTAAAATTAAATTTTAGTAAATTTCCAATCATTTTTTTTTGAACAGTGATGGGACCTCCCAAATAATTGTATTAAGAGCTTGTTTGTCTTCCATTATTGGGAGAAAATTAGTGTAATGAATAGTATTTTTTGGAGAATATGTGGTTGAAAATTAAAGTAACTTTATTGGTTTGTGTGTAGAATATTTTATTGAGTGAATGTGTGGTGGAGAATCTTACTGTAGAAAATAATTTTTTGGAATAATGGTAGACAAACAGGGGCTAAATAAGGCTAAATAATGAATAGTATTTTTTGGAGAATGTGTGGTTGAAATTTGAAGTAACTTTATTGGTTTGTGTGTAGAATATTTTATTGGGTGAATGTGTGGTGGAGAATCTTACTGTAGAAAATAATTTTTTGGAATAATGATAGACAAACAGGGGCTTAATTTATTTCATTTTTTGTGTGGCAGGCGCAGACAGAGGTATAAATATCTGTTCAATCATTTATTTATTTTAAAAGTTTAAAGAAATTAAATTATTACTGATCTATCAAGCATACTGAACGGATTCAAGATACGGTTTCCAATTTTTTCGTCAGAAAACCAGCCTCAGAGAGAAGATCGATAGGCATATCACCTTAAACAAATCCACACACATACATACACCGGTCCCAGCCATTGTTCTAAAAAGCGCGTTTAGACACAATGCGCTGTAGAAACGTTAAGCCACTTAGCTTGCCGCCTTATTTAACGATCAATGGCAATAATTGATCGCTAATGTGCGTGCCTAGACACGATTTAGGTGTGCATTATTATCTTTTTTTATTTTTTATTTTGTTACAATTCTTTTAAATTAAAACTTAAAGATTAATTTATATTTGAAAATTATTTTTTTGCTGAATTTTTTTGAAAAAATGTATAAATTTCCTATAAATCTGTTTTAGATGTTTGGTTGGTATTATTTTTAATTATTAAATGATTTTTTGATTATTTAAAAATTAAAATTAGAAAAAAAAAATGCATTTTTACGTTTTTTATTTTTACGCCCATGCCTCGCCTAGCCCATAGCTTGGCATCCAAGCATCGCCACTCATTACACTTTTTAGAAAACTAATCCCAGCAAACACTATGAAATATCAAAAGGCTTATAACAGCAGCATATCTTGAGCAACAGTCCGAAAAAATGTGAACAATATGCAAAATCATCGCAGGGCACTTCAATACAATTTCCCTTCAACATTAACATCAAATAGGCGATTTTCTCTAACTTTAATAATCACGAACAATATATGATCTGTCGGTGCTATTACAGTTCCAATACATCAAACCAAGTTGTAAAAGAAAAGAGAAACTATTCTGGGTTGCGCCCAAGCAAAGATGAAGAATAGGGCAAATACCCAGAGGGAGACTTGGAGACTGCCATATTTGGAAATAACGATCACCAGCTGGTTCTGCAATCCAACGAAAACCATTTACCACAAAAAGAAAATTGCAAAACTAAGCATTTTGCGAAGCCCTAAAATTGAAGACCCGAAAGCTAGAATGTTACTATCAAAAGTGATGCTCACTTCCAATCTTTCCAGTATTCGCCATAAACCCTAATGTCTGGCTCATGCTGCATTAGAACTTCCACTTGTGGTTTGTTTAGCCACATATATTTGTTTCATTTTTGAACCATGACCACCCTTTTCTACACCAGCAGACTGGTTCCTTCCATGGAAACCCATTCTTCGATAGGACCACTCATTTCCTGCTTTGTTTCTTTGGGACATCCCACCACCTCTTTGGTAATTATAGCCAGAGGAATTACTCTGCCGGGTGGATGCATTCTTCTGAGGGAACGGCTGAGTCTTCAGAGAATTAGTGCTTTGGTGTTTACCATTTTTGTCGATGCCATTCTTAAGAACATCAGTCTTGCCAGACTCAGCAGTAGCACTTCCCGTGGAGCTTTGATCAATGCCACTCTGGGCAGATGTGCCTGAATTGATGGATCTCAATGTATCTACTAATCCTAACTCAGCAGGAAACTGGGCAATATTTGTATCTGCTGCCACAGAAAAAGTTGGGTCATTCTCTGATGGTGTTGAAATTCGAGACTCGGAAAACCTATTGACATTTAATGATTGGCCAATGGAATGTCCATGGCTGACTTGAGAAGGCAGTACAACATCTGGTTGTTGCTGCAATGGTCGTGAGAGAGGCAGAGAGTGAAGTGGTGATGCAGGAAGATGTGGCCAGCGAACTTGAACAGATAGGTCCGGTGCAGACTGAAATCAAGTTCAAGACATTCCAAGTTATCACATATAGCATTTTTTTAAAGATACTGGATGAGAGCTGCTCAAAGCCAATAACAAAATAACAACAAATTCTGTAGTACTCTCATCTACTATGTCATTCTTCAATAGCAGATAAAAGACGACGCAAAATGAAAACATAGCTTCTCGTAAAATCACAATTTTGAACATTAGGATTACAAGTTTTCATTATTTATTTATTTTTATTTTTTTGGGTCACAAGCAATCAAGTTATCATATTCACAAATTTTTTTTCTTATTAATAATAATGATGATATTGGAGACACGATAATAAAGCATGTTGTTCCAAAGGGTGACTGTATTAGGTATTTAGGTTCGATTAATAACAAGGACGGACTTGAGGAGGATGTCACACATGGGCTAGAGCAGGTTTCATAAAATTGGAAAAATTCTGTAAAGACTTCCATCACAGAAATATCCATTTAAGGTCAAAAGCAAGTTCGTATTAGACCAATTATGCATGGTAGTGAGTGTTGGGCAGTTTAAAAGACCAGAATGTAGTGTAGTAGTAATGAAAATATTAAGATTAACGTGAAATCATATTAAAATAGATTAAATATAAAATCAGAATACATGTCAACATAGAGATGACACTGATTGAGGCAAAAAATGGAAGGAGACTTGGGTGGTTGGAACGTCTTTCATAAACCTAAAGAAATCTCATTCATAAGAATGAGATATAGTCCAAGTAGAACTCGTTAAAGGAGTGATTAGAGTAAAATTAGCATAAGACTTGAAGTTGCAAGGACTAAATCATGTTGGATATTCCAATAAATGTATCCATAGATCAATGGAGCAGTGAAAAACGATTCATGTAGCCAAATTAATCACAAATAAGGCTTTGCTTGTTACTACTATCAAGAATGTAAACTTAATAAGTGAAGAAAGAAAATGACAATAGAACAGCGAGACTAAAGCACAACTTCAATAGCGTTATATGATTTACACAACACAAAAAATCTTTTACCTTGAATGGAGATACATCAAACATGGGCAAAGGGGAGGCAATGGGCAAGAGTGGTGATCCAGGGGCAAGATGCTGAACAGGAGCAGCCATGTTGGACATATTTCGTTGCGCAGTAGTATTCATACTACTCATCTCTCCCTCGCCAATATGCATGGCCGAAGATGTTGGATTGTGTTTCCAATCAGATTGCTTACCAGAAGGGATATAGGTGGTACCCATAAAACTCAAACCAACCTGTCCGTATTGTCCCACTGGAGCAAAATGGTTATAAACAACCATATGCGGAGGCCCCTGCACCCCAGGAATACCACCGGGTGGACTAATGAAAGGACCAGTATATCCAGCAGGAGGACCATAAATTGAGTCCAGGCTAGAATGACATTGTTGCCAGGTACCAGTAGGTCCCGAACTTGATACTGTACTATTCTGGGGTTGCGATTGCGTGCCAGAAGAATCTTCACATGCACCAAAGGCAAAGATTGGACCCCCCAACATCGGATTCATCTCATAGAAGGGGAAGTGCGAAGGTGGACCCGCAGGAAATTGAGAAAGCATCTGGGGTGTAGAACTCTGGGGACTTGGCATAGGTGGCCAAAAGGATATTGGAGTTGTCTCAACAGAAAGATCTACAGGAAGAGATACGCTTAACGATTCTTCACCTCGTGATTGATTTGCCAATTGCTGATCTTCTGATACGGCTGTAATAAATTCAAAGAGAGAAATGAACTCCAATGAAAAGGTAAAAGGATTCTCTCTGAAAATGTGGGGGTGGGGGTGGGGGTGGGGGTAGGGGTGGGGACTTCAAGCCTACCTGCTATAATTTCACCGATGTCAGTGCCTCTGAAGTTTTTGGCATCCGAGAAACCCACAGATCCTAACCCATGGGCAACTATCTCATCATTACTGATGGCTGCAACAGCAATTGCGGAAGCAGCTGCTTCAGCTTCAGCCTCACTATCTTGTAGGGCAACACAAGAGCCGGTGTGGTGTTTCTCCTTTTCAAAGAAAAGAGAACTATCTTTCTCAGCAGCAGAATGATTGCGGGATATTTGTATGTCAGGTCGGTTAGAACCTGGAGCCCCAATCCCATGGGAAACAACACGACTAGTTGGAGGAAGGACTGTTGGAGAGGTAACAGCACCTGTTGGATAGATAAAGCAGTCAGAAATTTATCAATTGAAACTAAAGTAGAAACTTAAGCTTGCAGTATAATAAATTGTACCGAATTGAATTTTCTCTCCAGCAAGCAGGGAATTGATTGGACTTGCACCAGAAGAAAAAGACTTATCCTTTGATAACATGGATGATGAAGGCAAGACGGGATCACTAACAGTGCTGGAATGGCCTTCAACAGAAATGTGTGAATCATATCGAGCAGGCTTCATAGCCTCCTCAAGTTGAGTCTGGGTCAAGGCCATAACCTGCAAGAAATTAAATTTATCAGTACAAGCATTTTCACTGCACAGAAATAGTCAAATTGATTTCAAGAATTTTTCTATGGCGATAAGAGGCAAAAAGGAAATATGGATCTCCTTTAACATGGAAGTGGGTTGAGGTTTGAAGAAGAAACTGGTATTATGATGCCAAAAAAGGAGCTCTAGTAGAATAAACAAAATTAACATGGATTAGTGTCACAAGACAACAAGACAGAGAACGGCTGGGAAACTATGGGTATCAGTTGTATGTTAGTGAGGATCAACATCCACATATTCAGGAGCTAATCACGTGGAATGACTAGTAGAACAAAACTAGAAGAGAAGACCTCTTAGTATCAATATTCATTACGTAAGAAGCTCTAAGAATCACCAAATTTTCCTTGGAACCAACTCTGTTCCATGATACAAAGCTAATGCATGATATCCAACAGGCAACAACTAATATCAATTTGTTAAAAATCCCTTTTGGGTGATAATATACAAAAACATGTCTTCCAGGGAAAATGGCACCGTATAAAATGCTAATTAATGAAGATTTACTTGAAAGTAAGAAGATGAAAGGATGGCAGTGATTATAATCATAAATAAGACTTTATGCAGCGAATTTGATTCAAATGGCATATCATGATTATGATTCGATAAAATCAGGACATCTGAGAGCAATGCAAACACAAAATTTCAAGATAATTTTAGCTCAAAAAGATATTAAGAACTTTTTCAAGACAGGTTAGGTTTAGCACATATTTTTTACATTTAAGAACTAAGATATGCTGCAGTAATGATCCCCCTCTCGTTCTTCTATCTCTTGAGTCTATGACCGAGATTTTGTGAATGAAATAGACATGTCCTATTCTACATCTTGAAAATTATGAACAGAATTATAGAAGTCAAACTGCAAATAAAAGTTGAAAGTCACAAAATAAATTCCAGTCTGTTATAGAAAATAATGATTAATAGATCAAATGATAGATAGTTTTTGCATCTTCTTAGTCTCTTTTACTAGAAGTTGACAGTAAATGTAAGAGCTGGGAAGCATTCTCACGTGTGCTAATAATCACCAGCTACAACTAACCCATATCAATAAAAGCAATAGTTCAGCATACCTGTTGATTAAGTCCTGCAGTGCCCCAAGTACTCGCATCTGAATGGAAATTATCCAAAACCTTATTTTTGTTCTCAAACATTTTCGCAGTCTCAAGGTCTATTCCACTTTTATTAGAAACAGCAGAAACTGATTCTGTTCGGACGGAACTGCAGAAATATAGAAGCATATACATAAGAATACTTCTAAATAAGTGTCACAAGCAAACTTTATATTGAAGGATGTGTACGTGATGGCATGAGATGTTGTCATAGCCGGAGTTTCAGTATTCAGAGCAGGAGTGCCAATTGGAGCCAGTGGTGAGGAAACTTCAGTGGTTCCTGTGGATACTTCTTTATCGCCCAAGCTTTTTCCCCCCGAGGCAACAAAATCGAAGTGAGAGTTGGTTGATGATTGTCTAGCCAGTGGTGCAGAGAGCTTATTTGGACTTGTTGACACTACAACACTTTGTCTAGGAGCACGAGATTTGGGCAGTAGCTGAGATGAGAGAGAGAACGTAATTGAGTAATTGCACATCAGAAAACTGCCAAATGAGAAAATATGATAGAGAACAATAATCTTCTAGAGCATCAATACCTTCGTGGCCCGTGATTTTGCTTTGATTTCTTTTTCCCTCTGCTCACGTCGATCGTTCAGCATTTGCCTTTTGGATCTCACTTCAATGAAGTCATCTTCATCACTGGGAGCTTCTATGCCAGGTTGTTTATAAACACGAACAACACCACTTTGCAAAGGAGCATCAACATCCTCCTCAGAAGCATTTCTCTTGAAATTTGACTCACCAGGGGAAGAAATATTCTGCTTCTTCATTGACGGGTCATTTACACTTTTCTTTCCTAGTCGGTCACTGGAATTCAACTCCTGAGAACTAGTATTTCCAGACAATGAGCTCTCTGGTTCAACTCTCTGTTTCGATGGTCTATTAGAGATAGTACCTCTCTTAGAACCACCTCTTGCAATAATTCCCACAGCTCTTCTTTTGTAATTTGACTTGTCAACTGAGCCTCCATTCTTAACAGTAGTCTGTTCTTGTTTCTTTTCATTATCCCGTACTCGAAATTCAGTTTGCTGAACAGTTCGTCGAGGTTTCCTCTGAAACCCACTTGAATCTGTAGAAGTATCAGGAGCCAGAAAAGAAGATCTTGTGTTGGAATTTTTCACAGCATAGGCATATCTTCTCCCTCTGCTACCACCTATGCCTTGGACTCTTGGTCCACTGAAATTTTTCTCACCAGAAACATACTTTGATGATGGTTGTACATGCTGCAACTGACTTACAGTTCCATTCTCCTTTGATGATGACAAGTAATTGTTCGAAACATAATCACGTCGCCCTTTCTCTTCTGATCGAGAACTAGATTCTAGCTTCATCTTGTTATTACAGGCACCAGAAACCTCAGAACTGATCGAATGTGAAAGAAAGTCACCTTCCAAACTATCTTCTGCCAAAACCGAACCTAATTCCCTGGGAAGGTTCCCATGAGATTGATCTGGCTGTCCTGACACAAAACTGGACTGCTTATTTACCAAGAGAGAAGCCACCTCATCTTTTACTGCATGTGGTGGGGCATCTTGAGCTGTTTGATTAGGCACAGAGGCTCCAGCATTCTGATTCAGATTATAATGGACCTGCATGTTGGGCTGGACAAAGGACATTGATTGGTGGGGTAAGGGCAAAATTCCCTGCGAGATAGGAGATGTATAACACAGCTGACTGAATTGGACGATAGGAGGTTGTGAAGGATGCACATGAGTAAGAGATGGACCAACAGGAGGATGAATGTGGAGAGGCATTTGTATTGAACCAATCTGGATAGCAGGAACTGGAGATGGTATCAGAGATGGACCAGAGAACAGCCCAAATTGAAGCTTAACGGGTACATCAACCTGAGTCCCAACAGAAGCCATAGATGACATATTGATCTCACCAGCAGCAGATGTAACATCACCTGAAGCTGAGACGAGTTGTTGAGCAGGTAAAACAGAGCTCCCCAAGACATCGACATATAAAAGATCTGATGTAGTCGAGGAATAAGGAGCACTGATAGGTAGAACAGTAGCCGCTGTCAACAACTTATCGGATTCCCGAATCTTCTCAGAGAAACCATCTTTGCTTGTCCCAAAGGAATCATCAGTAGGCAGAAAACTTTGTTCATCATCTGGAACCCTATTGATAGCTCCTTGTTCTTCCATAATACGAACATGACTGCCAGAAATTCCAAATGTGCTTTCTTCAGTCGCTGAATTTCTTGCAAAATCGTCACTTGGAATTACAACTTCTACGCCATCGTCAAAGCCTAAGACCACATTTTCCAAAATATGAGAAGAATCTCTGTCCTCGAGCTGCAAATCTTCAAATTTTGGGTCCAGAACGAGATTCCCGTCATCTCCTTCACGCACTTCATCCTCTTCCTGATAACCATCTTCATCCTCATCATATTCCTCTTGCTGCTGCAACTCATCATCATTTTCAGGAGTCCACTCCTCATCCTCAACAGCAGAAGTAGGACTTGGCACTATTATCATGGTATCGTTTCCAGAATTATCATTCAAGATAACAGAATCAATTGCAGATGGCTGATTCTTTTTTCCTTCTGCTACCATGGATATCAAAGGAGAATCTCCAGATTCCAATTCATCATTGGAGAGATGAGGTGGTGAGTTGGGTGGACTTGAAACAGATAGTGAAGATTGTGAATCACATCTTGATGAAATGTCTTTCAATTTCTGGTCTTCATTAGGAGTGTTTTCTTGCTGCAGTTCAACAAAATTGGGTACTTCAAGGGCTTCCTGGTTACCACCATAATAACCTGTCTGCCCATTGGATTCATTTCTTGCTCCGTAAGCATAATGGATGCCATTATCTAGGACAGTTGATGGACCAGGATGCTCATTCGCCCCCCTAAAAGAAGTTCTTTGAGAGGAAGCAAGTGGAGGGGGGAGAACGCGAGGCTGCTTCATGGAATGCCGTGACCTCCCATACGGATAAAGCTCATCTGCATCAGAATTCAGTCGCTCTGGGTAAGGTGAGTGAGTACTAATGCGAGAACGGCCCTGTCCCAATCCATTATCACCAAATTTATCTACAAAATTATCATGAAATCCGGAATTGATTTCCCTATTTTTGCTGTACAAGTCAACATCCCCTGGCACGTTCCACCTATGGTCTTTCTGACGTCCAAAGTCATCTAAGAAAGGCTCTTGCATGCCTGCTTTGGAATAAGCCCTAGAATTCATGTATCCAGATCCTCCATAGAACTCTTTTCTAGGAACTGCTGTGCCACCACCAAATGTATCTCTTCTATGACTGTTATAACCAATCTCCTGGTCCTGTGCTGGTAAGGGCAAGGTACTCACATTTTCAAACATATCCCTTTTCCATGAATTAACACTTTTTCCTCTGTCAAAAAAGCTTGAAGAAACGTCTTTAGGAGGGTAAGGCCCAGAACTGATATCAAAAGGTCCGTCGTAAGCAGATGAATCATACGATGCTGATGTCATCATATTATCCACCATTCTTTCACTGTCTTCCCAGTTGTCCAGGTCAACAGTCCTGGAGCTATCATTTTCCTTCACCCCAGCATCAACTTTGTCATTCACAATCGCATTAGACATGGAAGCATCAATCTTTGAAGTTTCACTCTGCCTCTTGGCCATCCTAGCCTCCAATTCCAAAAGCTTTTGCGTGGCAGCTAGTTTCCTCCTCTCTTCCTCCATAAGAGTTCTCTTCTTCTCCTCTTCCCTGGCAATTCTGTGTTCTTCAGCTATCCGAATAGCCTCCAGTCTCTCCTGCTCTGCTCTCCAAGCAGCTTCACGAGCTTCCTCCTCTAACCTCCGCTGCCTTTCTTCCTCTTCCCTGATTCTTCTAAGTCTCTCCTCTTCATCTCTTTGAGCTTGCTCCAAAGCTCTTTCTTGTTCTTCAATGATCCTCTGCCTCTCAAGCTCTTGCATCTTCTGAACTCTTTCAAGTTCTGCTTCAAAAGATTCCCTAACAGGATCGTGAAAATCAGTAGGCTTAGCAACATCCTTCTTCCTCTTAATTACACCAACAAGACCACCGGGAAAGAGCTCCCTTTCATCGAAATCTGCAGAACTGAAGTCTTTGGAGAAGGGATCCTCCAAAAACAGTCTATCTCCTCTGGAAAAAGCATGTTTCTCCCTGCCCGAATTCAGTTTGAAACCAGTCATAGAAGGAACTTTCCCACTAGAAGAAAACGGAGATTTAGATAATGCATTATTCTGAAAATTATCACTCCTGTATCTGTTGGGTTGCTCAGCACCATAACGATCTCGATTATTATGCTCAACCCCTCGATTGTTATGTACTTCCATTGAGCTGTTCCATTGCTGCCTCACTTCTGGAACATGTACCACGTCCTTCCTTCCAAATGAAGAACCCCGATTAACAATCACACTGCCATCTCTAACAGTGTCGCCAGAATGTGGTGGAATGTACTTATTGTCCTTCGCAGCATTGTTAGGTCCATCCGTCATTGCACCAATACCATTTCGGTCATTTCCAACCTCTTGAGAATTTAATCCATTTTTATGAAATGGCGAGGTTCTCCACTTGTTGCCTTCCCTACTAGTTGTTCTCAAATCTCTGTTGTAGGGGTCCAGTTTAAGGACTTCACTGGAAAATACTTTTCCAGTTTCATTGTCTCGTTGACTCCAATTATGATTATGATTATGAACTGGTTTGTGCAGTAAAACATTGGGCCTGGGCAAGTCAAAATCCCTATCCCAATAATTTTCATTTTTTGAACCCCCAACTTCTCTTCCCCGTTCTGCAAACTCACGGCCAGTGTCACGCTCATCATCAGCCCAATCAGATCTCGGATTGAACTGAACCAGTGGCAGTGGACCAGGAAAGTAATCTTCCTGTCTCCGAGCGTGATTTTCCATTCGCAAGCTGCCCATCCTATGACCTTCTCCAGCATTCTGCAACGACCCACTTCCAAAAGTACTCCTTGAAGACTGTCCCTGTTGCCTTACATCAGCTACCAGACTTGAATGGTAACTGTCCCTCTTGTCCTCAGATGTTTCCTCACTCACCACCAGATTCTGTTTTGGGATCGAAGCCTCCTTCTGTTTCTGTGATGTGCCTGATGAAACAGGCCTTGCAGCCTGCAAAGAGGGGAAATCCTCACCTCTCAAAACTGTGACTTTCGCCGCTGATGGTGGAAATGCCCGAGCAGGATAACTAGAACGCGCAACTCCAAGCTCATCAGATTGAGCCGAACTTGGCAAAGAAGAACCACCGCCATAACTTAATCCATCAGTAGCATTCATTCCATCAGCCACATGAACATCAACACTACTCTCATTCTTCTCTGATGAAGCAGTAGCTGCCACAGGCTTGGTCCAGCCCAAACCTGACGAAGTGGGCCTTGGGCCACTTCCAGGACCGACACCACCACCTGGCCCTCCGCCTGGCCCTGATAAATCAAACCTTTCGTGTTCTTTCCTCAAGGAGGGCAAATTCAAGGGGGGTGGAACAGAGAGTTTTGGACCAGCCTTCTGTGTACCCCGATTCCTTGATAACACCACCATTCCCGCACCACCACTCCCAAGGCGCCCCCGTGGCCCAGTGCTACCCTGCCCATAAGAACCACTGCTGCCACTGCCACTAAAAGCTGAATGATGAGAAGGCTGATGCTGCTGTCCATAAGACTTGTTCAGATTCACCGACACAAACTTGGCACCAGAATTAGCCATCCCCAAACCAGACCTGTAATCTGAACTGACCTTGCGGATCTCAACCAGAACCAGAGCATCAAAAACCTAACCCAAATTTTCACCCCAGGATATCTCACTGTAAATATATTTTGCAAAAAAATCAAAAAAATCAAATCCGAGATTCTCGCAGGAGCACTTCAAAAAAAAAAAGTTATTAGAACTAAAAATCAATTAATAGGGAGAGAAAAAAAGAGTGTATTAGTCTAATTAGGGTTTGTTGTAGGATAAATGGAGAAAATAGGGGATCAAGTAAGAAACAAAAAGGCATGGATGGGGAAGAATCAGAAGCGTACCTTTAATGGCGTAGATAGAGACGGCGGTGCACTCTTCGGGCGCCGCGTAGAGAGAGAGAGTACTACGGTGTGTGAAAAGAGCGACGGAGATACGTATAGAGAGAGAAAGTCAGGTTTCCTGTTTTTTTTTATTTACACACACACACAGAGAGTGACGGAAATAGAAGAGGAAAACTAGGAGTTGATTTCGTTTCAGTTTTATGGCCCTACCCTACGTTGAAACCTTAAAACTACGTGGATTTTGCAGATATAAGCCTCAAAATATATATATGCTTGTATGTATGTCCCTTTTTTCATTTCATTTATTTATTTAATAAGGGTTTTCGAAAATTTCTTTTTTATTATTGGCCCAACCATTATTTTAAATACACCAATGTACTAACTTAATTATTCAATAGCTAATATTGTAATTAATTGTTCTTAAAATGTTATTAACATGAAATCGTTTTCTCTTTTCATAAGGTAATCGAGGGAGTTTTTCAATAACTTCATCTAATATTTTTTTTCTATTGAAACAATAACGTCATCTAACTAAGCAATGGTAAATTTATGACAAAGACCGTCTTATTTATAGAAATTTTCGTACTTGAACATTGATCTGGTTCAAAATGATTTAGAACGAAATATACCCTTCTTTCTAAATTTACTAAATTATGAAAGATAAAATAAAAGCAAGTCTCTTTAGTCCCTGTTTGAGACAAATTAAAATTAAGAATTTTATCAAAATTAAAGTCAACAATTAATTTTAATTACATATTTATCTATCACTTTTCAACCACTCATTTCATTAACTTTTATCAAAATATGTTAAAAGTCTGATTTTACTTTTCATCGAACATGGGCTTAATTTGAAATGTAAATTGCACTACCGTCCTCAGTTTTTGAACTTTATGTAATCTCATTCCCATTTTTTTTTTTGTGACAAATAGATCATCAACAATCAATTAATTAGCGACATGAGTCCTCATTGAACAAGTTATTTGTAAACTTTCATTAAATTTTTAAGTGTTAAACAATAATCTTTTAATTTTCTAAATAGTTTTTGTATTATGGGTACATTAGCAATAGTGCTTGAACAGTTAATGTTATCAAACATAAATTTTGAATAGATAATCACTTCGAACTTTTTTTAAAAAATAAACGTTTAAATTATAAGTAGAAAAAAATGAAAGTGGTTAGTTCGAAATGTATAAATAAAAATAGTTTAAATATTTATAAACATGAGCCAAACATAATATAGCCCCTGTTTGGTGCACATTTTGGGGTCAAGAATGCTTTTTTTTTGTTTATGTGATGGGAAATATGTGGTTGAAAAAGAAGGAAAAGTTATTGATGTGATAAAAAATATTATTTTATTGAAGAATGTGTGGTTGAAAATGACTAGAAAAATGAGAATGAAAAAAATAACGTGACTCAAACATGGGCATAGACTAATTAGTTATCTTGTGAGTTTTGACTCACACATGCGGTCGCATCTATAAAGGAGAAATGCATGGGCTGTAGCTAGAACTTGAACATAGAAAAGCTAGAAATGCGCTTCTTTGATTTGAGAGTAAATGAATTGCTTGGTCTTTAATAATGTCCCTTTAAATATCAAAAGAAGTTTTGGTTGAGAATCTCTATGAGCTTTTAGTGTAAGACATGATTCTTTATTTATGCAAATCAAATCCTATTATGCATAATCAATTAAGTCCCAAATTTTAGAACATGATGATTTTCACAATTTCAAAATTTGGGAGAAAATGTACCTTGATCTATGATGACCCTTTTTTAAAATTAGAAATCAATTGTAAATAAGAAATCCAAAGGCAACTAGGTTGGCTTTCTTTTTATACATTCTTGATGGAGAGAAAACGGTATACTTATAGGGTAGAGAGAGGATCAAGTCTTAAATAAATTCTCCATTAATTCACATGAAAAATTCCTTAAGTGCAGGAATTTTTGCCAGAATTTGGCCAGAATTTTGAAATGCATCAATCATGTCCGCGTGTGTGTATTTTCCCTCCTCCAATCTTTCAATCATTTCCCTTCATTTCAAATTCCTGTATGTTTTCTGTGAAAAAATCATGTACTCATAGCAGGATTCAATTCACATTCCATCAATGTGAATAGTTATTGAAATCATTCTTTAACTCAAAGAGGGTATAGCACTTAATTAATCTTAAAACATAATCATTATTTAATTACTTATAAAGATAGCCATCCTAATAAATAAGATAATCATATTAATAAATACACGGGCCATAAATTTTTAGAAACCATTTAACATTCTCACACCTGGCCCATGTGTCATAATTTAACATCATGGTTTAATAACGTAATATGCATGGTATAAGTTAAATCTATTATTATATTGATCAAGCCATAAATCATCATTAAGCAGAAAACTAATAAGGATCATGGCAATTATGTGTAATTAGTTCGACATAGTCCACTCCATGTGTCACGATATTAGTTTTAAACTTAAGATGACTAACAACGAGATTTATTATAATGGTCCAACAATAATGCCTTCGTCAAAGACAACTTTTAGAAGATGAATATAAACATTAGAAACAAGACATAAAAGAGCTCGGAGTGTCAAATACATAATATCAATATTGAAAACCACTAATGTCCATTCTTTCGATATGTTCATGAAATGTTTTTGGTAGCAATCCTTTAATCAATGAATTTGCAACCATTAGATTTGTGCTAATATGGTCAATTGATGCTCTTCGTTTCTGAACATATTCTTTAACAACAAAGTATTTCAATTCCATGTATTTAACACATTTTGAATACTTGTCGTTCTTAAAGAAGAAAACTATCACGGAGTTGTCATAATAAATTTTCAGCAGCCTGACAATACTATCGGTAATTTCAAATCCTGAAATCAAGTTTCAGAGCCATAAACCCTAAATTGTAGCCTCAAAGCATGCTACAAACTCAACCTCCATAGTGGATGCAATAATGATGGTCTGCTTCGCACTTTTTCATAAGATTGTTCATCCAACTAATAGGAACAAGTAACCAAATGTGGATCTTCTTGTATCAATATATCCGACAAAATCCGAATTTGAATATCCAATAACCTCAAGATGAGACGATCTCCTATAAGTGAGCATGTAATTTTTCATTCGTTGCAAATACCTCAATTCTTTCTTCACAGCTTTCCAATGATCCATTCCTGGATTACTTTGGTACCAACCCAACATTCTAACAACAAAACTCATGTTTGGCCTAGTACAAGTCTATGCATACATCAAACTCCCAATAATGGATGCATAAGGAATTACTTTCATTTGTTTTTGTTCGAATTCATTCTTTGGATATTGCATAAAATTAAATTTGTCTCCTTTCTGAATTGGAACGACACTTGTAAAGCAATTCTCCATCTTAAATATCTCTAAAATTTTATTAATATATGATTTCTCAGACAATTCCAATATGTTCGAATCTTGAGGATGCGATAGAAAGCCGTACTGGGGTAAAAAAGCAGATGCCCTCCCACGATATGTATGATAAAACAGGTTGGGCACAAATGTTGGATCGTTACAAAAAAAAACACACATTATTTATAGAAATTTTGTAAATTTGGAATTTCTTAAAATAGAAGTTTCTTAAAATGGATGCTTCTCAAAATGGAAATTCCTTGAAATCCTGGTTTTCAAAATAGAAATTTCGTAAGATATGAAATAGAGGTTTCTAAAATGGAATTTTCTTAAAAGTTCCTGAAAAATAAAGTTTCTAAATATGAGAATCTTCTTAAATTCAGAATTTGTAATATTTGTTTCGTCTTATTGATTTGAATAACACTCAATTGAGTGGCTTACAGGTGAGGAGGGGGTCATAAGTGGACCATTTAAATCTCAAACTCTACTTAAACATTTTAGATATTTTTGACATAGTTTTCAGTTTTGCGAATACACAAACCAAGAAAACTCGAACAATAAGTAGGAATTGAAGTTCTTAGACTTATAATTTTCCTAATTAAACTCTATTATTAATCGAGAGATTTTTTTAAGGTCGACTGTTCTCATAGGTTGATATATAGTCAATAGTCTAAAATCAGGTAATATCATAAAATTAATTTTCTCATAACTTGCAATATCCATAATGAGCTTTTCGTAATTAACATGTATTCATAAAATCATAAGTTATGTCCATCTTTTGTTAAGTCGTTATTGTCATGAAATTCATGATTGCTATTTCGTATAAGAGTAATGTTATTTATCATTACAATGATGAAATATAGGTAATGTGGCAATTTAGTTGAAATAATGAGATGTGATAATTCAATTTTCATGAGAGAGAGGAATTGAACTGTCATAACCCATTATTCTACATAAATTATCACATCACCGATGTTCCATCATTATAATGATAAATAACATTATTCTTCACATAATAAGCTGGTTAATATGGCAAATTACACCTATTTAATCATGTTTTTCACATAAATTCTTAACACTTAGCAACAAATATTTAATGTTAATAAATAAATTATGCATGATTATTTTTCTACCTGGTTCAAGGAAGTCAAAGCTTGGAACTTGGCATGGTGTAGTGGTGGTATAAAAAAACATTAAATCTACTTTTTTTTCTTTTAAAAAAATATTTTAATATAATCATAAATTTGACATTTAAATTTGAACATGAACAATAACTCATAAAAATTCTTTTTTTGTTTTAAGTGTCCATAGAAACGTAGACCCACTCCGATACCATGTTGTAACGACCCAATTTTTTCTTTGAAGTCATTGAAACGTATATTAAAATAAAACTTAACTTTTATTAATTTACACAGTATTTTATATTTTTATAACGTGTATTACATTTACCATAATACATGTAGGAAACTTTAAAAAAAATATTGAGCCATTGTTTGGGCTCCATTATTTTCAAAATATATTTTTTCAAAATTAATTTTCAACCAAACATTCTTCTATAAAATAATATTACATGTAAATTCAAAATTTTTCATTATTTTTTAACTACACATTTTCTAAAAAGTCACTATTTCAAAATACATTTTCTCCCAAAATCATATTAAAATGGAGCCCAAACAGGGGCTCAATGTGATGAAATTCAAATTTTAATCTGTTGATACACAAAAAGACCCACACATACATAAATTAAAGAGGAAACATTAATATACACGAATTGGCTTCAAAATTTAATATCTTGAAAGATTATTTGTTCAAGTTATTTCATATACACATGGAACACAGTCTCTTTATGAACTCCATTAAAAATAGATTCTAAGGGAAATTATAATTTGAAATAGTATTTTTTCGAAAAATGTGTGATTAAAAAATAAAAAAAAATTTGAATTTACTTGTAATATTATTTTATTGACAATGTGTAGTTGAAAATTAAAAAAAAAATACATTTTTTGAAAAAATGGAGGCCAAACATGATGATAATTTCTACAGTTATTAGTATGAACTTTTGTGAATTTAAACAATTATTATTTTATATATTTGTTGGGCCTTAAATGATTTCTAAAAAAAATATTATCTTATGCATTTAGCGGGATTATTAATTTAGTACGCTGGCTCAAGTTGGAACCTAAGAATCTTATTATTTAAGCGAGATAATTAATTTATCGAACATTTTTTATCGAAGTTTTACTATAAATCATAAAATAAAAAAGTAAATTATTTAATAATATCTTTATTATACCACCAGTGGTCAATTATAAACTCAACACTTCGAACATCATCTATCCAAAAGGGAAAAATCATAAACAATGAAATAAAATTACAATAAATCAACCACATAAATCGTAATTCATATTTAAAATTTAGGAATTTTGTATATAAGGAGACACGCTGATTAGAAACAGAACTTAGGTGGCCATAATTCTCGTACATAATCATAACATATATGGGGAGACACAGAAATTAAGAACCGTACTTTATTGTTATAATTCTCGTGCGTAGCGCTATTGAACTCCGGTCCCATGAACTTACACATATAGACTTGTATCATATTCATAAATCGAATTTCGTATTTTAAAGTATGAAAAGCGATTTAACATACAACATATGATTACACTTGCCTTGATAATTAGAAGAGAATCGTAGTAAATAAGTATATGAGAATTTAACTTCTCCAATAAAGGATGTGTCCATCGAAATAATCAGCCATCCTTTTATAGTTGCATTCCCAGCCTGCCACCTACGGAAGGAAGGGTCGGTTGTTGGTGGCTGAGGGAGGTCATCGTTGAGATAGCCGAGTTTATCCTTGTTTGAGATATACATCTCGATGACTTGGGGCCATGGGGTGTAATTCGTGCCGTCCAATTTGATTTTAATTGGTGCAGCAGCTGAGTCGATGGTTGGAATGGGTGCTGGAGCTTTGCTTAAAGCTTCCGTCATCCTTGCGTCAGTTCAGATAATATGGAAGTAGAGGTTGGAGATATAAGTGTTATGCATAGGTCCAATCAGCTTTGAACATAAACACTTTTAATATATATATATATATATATATATATATATATATATATATAAAAATTATGTGGCATAT
>CAIGRT010003950.1:0-10856 GCA_903798405.1 Fraxinus platypoda
TTTCATTTATTTGACCATTAAATAATTGAGTTTAGTGATGTGTACATCGTTCGAGAGAAGATTGTACATTTTAAACCAAATAGTAAATACTCTAGGTTTGTATAGTGGATAGAGATATACTCCTAACCCTATGTGATCCATTGAACTATTTTCACTAAGATTTAATGTAATTGTTTTGTTTTAATCGACATAGAGATATAGTAGGTTAAACCAATTAATTAGGGTTAATTTCGCTCGAGAGAGATAATTAACTAAAATTGGAAAATCGGGACTAACATCATAAATGAGTAATTTGTTAATTGACTTGTGGAGAAATTATTTAGGTGACAGTTGAGCAAAACCATGAATCACAACCACGTTTTTCCTCCAAAATTTTGAAGTGTTTATGTTTTCTTATTTTGCAGATTTTTAATAAATTTTCCTTAATTCCAAAATGAAATTTTATTGTGTATTTGTTTTTATTGTAAAAATTAAATTGACTAAAATTGTGTAATTGAAAGTAAACATTCCTTAAGGGATCGACAACCCGGACCCAAAAAGTCCACTTCATTACTTGAACATGACTTGTGCACTTGAGGTATATAATTTTAGCGAATAGCAACAAAGCATGCAAGATTAATCAAGAAAATAACAAGAATTTAATTAACCTACTAGTCTTGAAATTACATAAATAAATAAAAGGGTTCGTCTTCATTTAATACATGAGAAGAATTAGCTTAGTATATTGATATATAAATTACACAAAAAGTTCTTGAATAACATCACCCGAAATCGAAAACAGTGAAAGAAAGTGATTTTTCTTCTTGAATCTTCAACTTTCTGCATTAATTGCCCTTGATTCGCGTGCTAGACCTCTTCTTTATGATACACACTGGTATGTTTTTGTCCCTCACGACCTCAGTTTGCTTAAATAGAGGTTAAAATTTTGTCCGCAAAGTAATGTGTATCAAAACTGGAATTAAACTTGTTCAAGTAGAAAACAACACACCATGGTATGCACGCGCCATGTAATTGATTCACTCTCGGGGTTGGCTAGAAAATAGGCTCGCTCGCGTGTAATGTTGTCTTCGAGCAATCGTCAGTATATCTATCATAATTTTTTCTTCAGATATTTGATTGAGGTGATTCAAAGGGCGTTTAAAACAAAACCTAAGGGTTATAATTCTTCTAGAAATAAAACTTTTCGAATTCAAACATTTACTATACTAAAATTGGATCTCAATCTACGATTGAAAATATGGAGCATAACTTGTGCGACTTGAAATTAAGTACTTTGATTATATTTCGATGCTTTACTCATTTGACTTCTAATTACATCCAATTAACATCCTAGCACTCTCCAATTATCTATATGCAACTGAATCAACTTATGAAAGTTTGCATTTTACTCCCAAGCTTTGGATTTCATGAGTTTTCACCCGTTTCTCGTTTTTTTTCCAATTCCACCAATTTTCATTGAGTTCAACCAAACAAATATAATTAACACATAATTAAGCTATAATTCATTCAATTTAACAACAAATACCCCAATTTAATGACTTAGATAAATGTACAAAATACACATCAAATATCTCCAAGCTTACCAATTTTTTTTTTCAAAAAATAACTTGGTTAAATACCCTGTCGTTAGTCTCAGGATTGGAGTGCTTATGTTGAAACTATGACCAGCTTCAAAATCACACTGTAAGCTTAATCTCTACTCATCCAATGTAAAATCGACGTGTGTGTATGTGTGAAGATTCATATAAAACATGGGAAAGTCATAAATTGATTCAATTTTTGATCCTCAATAGTCAAATATTTCCTTTCTTTACCCATATGATACACACCCCCAAACTTTATTCTTTTCACCATTTTTCCCCAGGTGTGATCTAAAGGATGAAACTATATACTAATCCCTACCCTCTCTAGTTTGATTGGATTTCGCTAATTGTAATTCAACACTTCAACAAATGAGGATTCCTCTTATTTTTTGTTGCTTCGACCTCCAAGAATCAACTAGGCTAAAGATGTTAAAAAGCCTAATCCTCATCAAACAAGTGTTTTGGACTTAATCAAGACATGTAGTGCGTGTTCTGTTTTATATACCTAATTTTTCGGATTTGATGTCCGTATTCTGTTTCATGCAATGCAAGATCCCTTGAGTTTTCTTTTTGGCATTTCAGTAATTGTCCTCTTTGTGATCTTTTTTAGGTAGATTCGCAATAAGACAACTTTTTTTCTTACACACACACACACACACACACACACACACTATAGTGGTTATTCGGGTTAAACATTTAAGGTCCACTATTTTTAACCTATTCAGCAATATGAATCAAAATCTTTCTTAATGATACAAAATATAAATCTTGTGCTAAAACATATATCATGTTTCATATGAACAAGCAAAAAAAAACTTAACAGGCAATTTTTTACAATTTATAGCCCAACACTTTGTTTCAATATATGCATCATCGTTGGAAATATTGTCTAACCCACACAAGTATACAAAATAAATAGAAAACTATTAGAATTTTTTAAATTTTTTATTATTTTTACATATATAATAAAGCATAAAATTTCACACTATCAAAAAAATAAAAATAAACACTAAATGTTTTTTCCACCCCAAACTTAAATCAAAAATTACCATCAATGTCTTAAACTATCATCAAATAACTAAAATAAAAAGGGTAAAGAAGGAAAAAAGAGACTCCTAGGATATATGTCTGATTTTTTAAGGCTAACTTGGAATGAAATTGACGGAGCTAGATGGCCCACTTGATTACGTTCTTTCCCTTCTCTAGTGTTGATTTGTGTGTTTTTGTGTCTTGTTCCTACAAAATAAAGTGAAATCAATCAACAATAACATGGAACAATTAATATTAAGCATCAAACACATCATAATTAGTAAGAAAATCTAAGGACGAAGGGCGACGACGACAGGGGACGGAACAAGCTACGACCTCGGGTTGCGGCCGTAAGTTACCGTTCACGTTTTTTTACCTATGTAAGGGTGAAAACCCCTGACTCGATATTGTTAAATAAAAAAAATAAATCAACTATTCTATTCTTTAAAATGTGTAATAAATAAAAGGTAAGAAATTTGGTTGCCTTCCAATAAGTGCTTCTTTGTAGTTATTAACTCAACTTTGTTGCTTTGATTATTTATGATGGCTTAAAAAGAGAATTTTCAGTCTTACAACGGCTGCAAGTGCAGATATTTCTTGATTCATCTTTGGCCTTCCAAATTTTAAAATTTCTGTTTTGATCCTTAATTACTCCAGCTAATCCACCAACTCCTTTTTTTTTGTAGCAATGACTTCCATAATCATCATTTTCTTCACAGTCAATTCTTTTGCACTTCTTGAGGTAAATATGTTTACTGAGTGGAGTATTTATGGTGAAGCTTTATTGCTTTTTTTTCTACCCTCAAGATTATCTCAGCCTTTTCAAAATATATTAATGCTTGTTTAGTTGTTGAGAATGGTCTTTCCAAGATTACTGGTATGTGTTGATCTTCTTCTATATCTAGGATAATGGAACCAACTAGAAAGATGCAATCTCCACATTTGATGATCATATCCTCAATCACTCTATAACAGTTCTTAAGGAACCTGTCACAAGTTGTAGAATTATTGAAGTTGCTTTTGGATTCTTCAATCCTAATTTCCTTTATACGGACAATGACATCAAATCAATACTTTCTCTAGAGTTAATTAAATGACTTTATCATATGTGAATTTCCATAGAGCAAGGTAAAGAGAAACTCTCTGGATCTTTTAATTTAGAAGGGAGTTTATGTTATAGGATTGCACTACATTTTTTGACAATGCCAATGTTTTATATTCTGGTAGCTTTCTCTTCTTGGTCAACATATCTTTCAAAAACTTAGCATAATTTTAATTTACATGATTGCATCAATGAAGAGAATGTTGACATGAAGTTGCCTGAAGGCATCCAAAAACTTCTTGAACTGGTTCTCTAGCTTATTATTCTACAATCTTTAAGGGAATGGAATTTGAGGTGTTTGATTATTGATGGGAACAATTGACATAACCCGTGGGCTGTCTAACTATTTTTCTTGATTAACCTTTGATGATTCTTCAGACCAATCTCCTTGTTTCTCGTCCGTGGTAGGTACCTGATTATCCTTGGTCCATTTCTTCTTTACACTGATTTCTGATAGATGAACTCCGCTTCTCATTGTGATGGCCTAGACTTGTTCATATTTTGGCTGCCTTCGAAATCTTAGAGTGAATGGAATAGCTACACAAGAGCTCGAGTAGGGGTAGCAGGCTTGATTGATGGTGTTTCAACAGCTTCATATTCTACAGCCTCAATTGCTAACACAAGTTCCCATGGATTCTTTTTTGTGTCGCTTGGTAGGGACCCCTGTATTTAGTTGGACAATACAGCTGCCATCTACCCCATCTAAATTTTTAAATTTTTGATTGCAGCCTGCTCGTTTTGAAAATTAGTCTCACTCTTAGCAATGTACTAAGCCATTAATTCTTCCAACGATGGCTTCTTCTCACGTTGTTGCTAAATTCCTAGTAGATTGCCCTCAATCTACTTTCCTTGACCTACCCTTATATTAACCCACAAAAAATTTGGATTTTTTTTTCAACTTGGATTACAGGTGTTGGAGTAATAGTTGTCCGGATATTACTGAAAATTTTGTATATATTGTTGTAACTGCATCTATGTTGTAAATACCTGCTATTTTCCTCGGAGTTCCCTTTTAGTTGGCCACGTAGACCTTTTTTTTGCTATTCTCTAAAAAAGATCTAAGGCATTGTTGAAGGGTATATCCATTATTGATCCTCCTATTGAAGCATCGGCTATGTTACGGTATTCAGGTAGCATGCTTGAATAGAATATACAGGTCTTAGCATTTTTAGGTATGTCCAGATTGGGGCACTTTATGAATTAATCTCTAAATCTCTCCCATGCTTCGGATAACTATCGATGTCCATTTACTCAAAAGTATAGAGTTTATTTCTAATCTGATGGACTCAAGAAGACGGGAAACTTTTTAAGGTAAATTTAATATCACGTCATTCCACGACACGATGCTCCGAGGAAGTAGTGAGCATAGCCATTCTCGTACGCCATCTTTTAAAGTATGAAGGAATAGGTACATTTGAAAGGCATTTGCTGACATTCCTTCTTGATTGATTATTTTGCAAAACATTAAGAAGCATCTATGTATTCATGAGGATTTTTAGTTTTCTTTTAGAGAACATGATATCCTAGTGATTCTGAATCAAGTTGATGACATCTGGTCAAATGTGGAAGTTGGCCTGCCCAAATAGAAAACAATGAAGAAAGTGTTTTCTTCATCTTGAATCTTCAAATCGAACTTTGAATCTTCGGTTTTATGCATTAATTGCACTTGATTTGGGTGTTAGACCTCTTCTTTATGATGTATTTTTGTGTGTCTTTATCCCTCAGAGTCTTAGGTTACATAAATAGAGGTTAGAATTCCGTCCCCAAAGGAGTTTATATCAAAAAGGAACTAAGCGCGTTCAGGTCGAAAAACAACACGACGTGCATGCACTATGTAACTGATTCATTCATGGGTTGGCTATAACACAGGTTCACATGTGCGTCAGTGTGTGTAGTGTTATCCCCAAGCAATTGTTAGTATTTTTATTATAACTTTCATTTCGGACATTCAATTGAGCCGATTCAAAATGAAATGAAAAATGGCTACATTTTTTTAGAATAAATGTTTCCTAGTTCAAACGTTTACAACGTGAAAATGGGTCTCAATTTGTTGATGAAAATCTAGAGCATAACTTGCACGGCTGAAAATTAAATACTTTGATTATATTTCAATGCTTTACTCTTTTGATTTCTAATTATATCCAATTAACATACTATCAGTCCAATTATCGATATTCGGCCAAATCAACTTTTGAAAGTTTCCATTTTAGTCCGCAAACTTTGAATTTCTTCCTTTTCGGCCGTTTCTCATTCCTGTATTTCAATTTCACTAATTTGCATTGAGTTCAACCTAATAATTAACACATAATTAAGCTATAATTCATTCAATTCAACAACAAATACCTCAGTTTAATGGCCTAGATAAGTGTACAATATTGATGCAAATTTCTGACTTTTCACATTTTCTAATTCATTTCTCATATTGGGCCAATAATACCCTTATTCAAGGCTTTTTATGCCAGAGAATGTACCTGGCGTGATTTCTACATATGACCTTATGTATCTCTTTCATTACATACATCGCTTCATCCCCATTTATGTATCTAAGCAAAGGAAGTGTGTACCCTCGCTTGAATAAAATGTCACATTCTATTGTCTATCTTACGACACTTATTCTTAAATTTTGTGATGACTTTTTATCTTCAGGGAGCGTCCCACTTTTTAAATAGGATATTATCTCTTGCATCCACGATGTTCTACTGTATACCCACAGATTTTCTTCCCTTTTCTGGTTAACTGATGGTTTTGGTAATAATTCTATAGGTATGATTTTGAACAAATCTGCATCTTTTGTGCTTGCCAGTTTTGATAATGCAATTGCATACTTGTTTTCCTCTCTAGAGATTTGAGAGAGCTCAAATTTACTGAAGTATTGTGATGACTTTGTAACTTTCGCGAGAGAAGCAACCATCATTTTATCCTTGGCCGCATTCCTTCACCTATTTATTATTGATTAAGAATCATCTTTTACTTCTATACTTCAAGCGTATATTTTTCTTGCCAATCGTAGGTCGACTAATAAAGCTTCATATTCAGTTACATTATTAGTTGCTTTAAAACGAACCTTAATGCTCAGCTCAAACTGTACCCTTTCGAGCTTGTCCAAATTATGCCTGCTCCGATACCATCGTCTCCTAATGATCCCTCCACAAATAACTTCCATGTTTTCTATTTGAGCTCTTCCTCAATAATGGGAGCATCCAAAATTTCTACAATAAAATCTCCCAATACTTGTGTTTGATTGTGGATCATCCCTTATAACTTATCTCAAATTATCCCAGTTCTATCATCCATTTCATTAGCCTTCTTGAGCATCATGTTTTTGTAATACTTGCTTAAATGGGAAATTATCGAGTATTTATATACTATGGCTCTAAAAGTATGGTCTCAATTTTTGTGATGCTACAAGTAAAGCAAGTGCTAGCTTTTCCATATCTAGATATCTTGCTTTCGCTCCTCGTAGAGCTTTGCTTACGTAATATATTGGTAACAGTTGATGCCCTTCTTTTTTTAACAAGACGGAACTTGTTGCCACTTTGGAAAATGCTAAATATAGAAATAACTTTTCCTGATTCGCTGGTTTATCTAATAATGGCATATTTCTTAGGTGTTTTTTCAAAGCTTGGAATGCCTGCTCGTATACATTATCCCATTCGAACTTTTTTCTTCTTTCAACACTTGGAGGGAAGGAGAGTACTTATCTATTGCTCGTTATACAAAATTTCAGAAGGTGATGATCCTTCGTATTAAGCTTTGTATTTCCTTTGGCTTTATTGGGGAACACATTTTAATAAGAGTTTAAGTTTAGATTTTATTGGGGTTTGCTTCAATACCTCACTGATTTTCCATGAAGGAATTTTCAAGGACTTCTTCCAAATGTTTCAAGTGGCTTTTAGCTCGGAAGCTTTTGACGAGCATGTCACGATATATACTTCCATCATTTTTCCTGATTGATTCACAAACATTTTATTTACTAGCTTTTGATAGGTGGCCCCAGCATTCTTTAGTCCAAATGGCATTGCCTTATAACAATATAACCCTCAATCCATTATGAAGTCAATGTATTCTTAATCTGGTCCATAAAGCTTAGCAATTCATGTCCTGTGGTTGCTTCTTTAAAGCTATGCCTCGTCTGGTAGGTTTACCTTTTTTTCGTGCTGAGAGTAGCATGTTCCACCATTAACGCTTTTGAGGTTTTGTGCCATTTTCTGTACGGTGTTTGCTATCGACCTCTTCTTTCATTGACGTCGACGTTGAGCGAAGAACAGATCCTCTTGCAGCTTCACTATAATTTTCTCCCATTGCTGTTTTGAATTTGCTCTGCTGTTGTTGACTAATCACAACTGATCTCTTTACTCCCGATCTCCAACATTTTTACTTCTTATGGATTTAATTCCGCTTGATTCATTTTTTGCAAATTTTAGTAGTTTTTCAACTTCAACGATGTATTCACGGTTTTCTTTGTTTTGTTTTCCACAGATAGTACTAAATTTGTTGACTATAAAATATTGAGAAACAAATTTCCCTCACCTAACCATAATATTTCTCTCCTAAACTCTCTAGTATGATGCTAGAATAGGAGCAAGAAGAGAAAATGCGATATGGGTTGAAGCTAATAAATTTTGCATCCGTTTCTTCTCTTAAGTGAGGGTATTTATAGATTTCGTCGAAGGTCTTGGGGTAATTATGTCTTTTAAATGAATGACAGGTGATGATCGTTCATGGCAGCTTTAGAACTGATTCTATTATGCACTTCACGCATTGTCCATTAATCTATGTGTCCCATATTCATTGGTTAAGTTACATTTGAAATATTTACCCGCTTGTGTTACTTTGTTAGCTCTTCAAGGAAGAAAATTCTCTTTCTTTTCTGTGGGCCCTTGAGTTTATTATTAGCCTCGCGCTTTTTAGGTTTGCTTAGGAAGATTAAGTTTTCACTTGTTCATTTATATTTCTTACTCAATAAACTCCTTGCACCTGCATTTTTTGGCCATAGATTCTAGCCTTTGCAGATTATAGCATGGCCCTCCACATGGAATATCATCAGGAGTCTTTCCTAGATCACAAGAATCCACCAAACAAAGTGAAAATCAAAAACCCTAATTCTTACCAAAGTTTACATATCATTCATACGATTTGAAACCAGATCATTTTTTTGCTCACAAAATACTTCTATTAAGGATTAGAAATATACCTTTTTTGAGGAAAATAACACACGAGAAGAAAGATAAAGACATCCACATAGAGAACCAAAGAGAATCCAAGAGATGATAGATGAAAATTTGGTCTAGAATGAAGTTAAACACGAAAGTGGAGAGAGTTGAAATGTTAAGGTCCCATCATATCCATTGATTCAAATCAACGGGTGAGACTAAAGCACAAAAGCACAATCATTACCTTACTCCACTAGATAGCATTCGGCTATGTAGACCTCCATCTCAACAACTCAACAAATTACTATTAGGCCATGTTTGATTGCAACGAATTCCATGGAAAAATGTCACACCCAAGGAAAACGAATTCCACTTTCCCTGTTTGATTGCAACGTGGAAATGATTTAAACTGTATTTTCTTTATTTTCATTGAAAACGAATTCATATGGGTTTGGTGGGTTTTTATTTTCCAAGTAACATGAAATTAGAATTCATTTCCACCTTTACCTATCAAATTGACCCTTATGTCTTCACACATAAAATAAGTAGGTAAAATGGTGTAAAATTTATATGTGAAAATGCACCAAACTGGAAAAGCCTTAAAATCGCTATTTTGACATGAAAAATCACATTATTAGGCACTTAGAATTTGTATAATAATTTTCTTCTATTGTTATTGGGATTGGAACCACTAGAGTGCTAAAATATGGAAAATTAGGGACATGAAATAAATGTAATTCAACCACACAGATCATAAAATTCATTATTTCAAGTAAGAATTCTTAAACCAAATTTATGTTCAAGCATGATGTGATTTCTTTCGTTGGTATTAGAAACCTACTTTATCTGAGTTCAAGATGAGTCTTTAGTCTATTGTCAATTCTTTGACTTGGTATAAAATAAATAAATACCAATAATGAAGATAGAGTGAATGCTTATATGACGATACATGCAACTTATTATTGCCAGGTGAAGAAATTGACCTCCTGTTTAATATACATATAGTATNAGGTGAAGAAATTGACCTCCTGTTTAATATACATATAGTATAAAAAAACTCTATAAAAATTTATCTCAGTTGTTGTTCTTTTAATAGTGGTCTCTAAATTGAATTTATACATGGTAGTTTTGTTCGTACTCTTAGTAGTGATGTTTATTATAGTTTTCAGTATTTGTGCATTGGTTCGAGATTTTGAATTGTGAAAATCATTCAAACTATTCTTTTCGTGCTATGATTAAGAGAGATAGAGATGCAACTTTATATTTTTACTACATATATAGATGAATTCATGCATTTCAGTTGTGTTTTCTAATTTTCATAAATTGAAGATATTGTATTGATTTAGATTTTGTTAAAGTGGAGTTAAATTAGATTATGAAAATGAAGGTTTTAAGAATTGTTTGAGAGCATGGATCTCTATCACAAGAGTTCAATGATCTATATAATGAAAAGAAAATTCTTACTAGATTTATTATTCATTGTTCATCAAAACTAGATAGTATATCGGGTAGAAAGAATGGAGTATTTGTCTAAAATAATGTAGTCCAACTTACTTATTTTCTTTTGGAAGAGAATGTTAGTTAATTACAATCTGTCACTCAATGGAATTCTTTTAGGATCCGTTTGATTGCAAAGGTGAAAAATTGGTCGAAAGAAAATGTTTTACTAGAAATTGAATTGCCTAGAATTTGTTTTACTGGGAATTTTAATTACTTGTGTTTGATTGGTATAATTTTCGACCTGGAAAATGTTGAAAGTTTGGTGTCCGTTTGACTTCGTTTTTTTATGAAAATTGTCCATTAAAGTGATAATTTTTCTACCATTGAGTCTAGAATTTGTTCCAATTACCAAAAAGTAAAAAAAAAAAATTTAAAATTAGAAAAAATTACCATATTCGTTTGACTTTGTTTTACATAGAAATTGTCAACAAAAATGAAAATTCTTTTTACAATAGTTGATAGAATTGGTTGCCATTGCTAAAAAAAAAA